>PVIW01002179.1:0-222739 GCA_004026585.1 Noctilio leporinus
CCACCATCATCACCATCAACACCACCACCACCACCACCACCATCAACACCATCACCATCACTACCACCATCATCACCATCACCATCACCATCACCACCATCATCACCATCACTACCACCACCACCACCATCACCACCATCACTTCCGCCACACTTTTCCTGTTGTTCATTCCTTACCATCAGGTCCGGCGCTGAGCACTTGGTGGGCATTACCTCCTCTATTCTCCACAGCCTTGCTAGCAGGCAGCAGTTGTAAAACCAGATCCATTTGACATGTCGTCTGTCATCCAGATGGGGACTCAAAGGAGCTAGACTTCTTCTGTTTTCATTTCTTCATTATCATCACCACCCTCTTCCTCTTCATTTTCATAATTACCTGTTACATTTGCATGGTGTTTTATTACGCTTTATAAATCACTTCCTCAAATAGCGAAGTGTTTGTTTCATGACCCTCTTCTCAGATAACTACAAGGATGACACTTTTCCACAGGAGAGGACGGACAGTGGGCAAGCAGCGGCTGGGCCCCACCTGCCCTGGCCTCAGGGCTCCTTTCTCTTCCGGACTGCGGAGCAGAGGGCGGGGGCTGCCGTGAGCTCCTTAGACTGTGGCCAGTGGCTTCCTGGCCGCTTACGAGGGCTCCTCCCTGCTCCTGGCGGGTCTAACCTCAGCCCCTCTGGAGCACTGGGGAGTTTCTGCCTCAGGCACAGTTTCGTCATAGTTTGCCCTTATTCCTCCTGATGGCCGGCCTTCCCAAGGAGGTGGCATGGGACTGGTGGCATCAGCTGCCTTCAAGGAGCTCAGTGTCTGAGGGCAGGACAGGGACATTTCTCAGGTATCCCATTCTGGTGTGCTGGAACGTGGGGCCACGTGTGACCAAAATCATCTAAGGGACGGAGCTGGGGTCCAAAGCCCGACTGCCTGACCCCGCAGAGAGCCTGGTCTCAATCCACACGGCTTCAATGCAGGGCCTCCAGGGGCTGGTCACCGAGACGGTGTCCATGGAGATGTGGCCATGGGCACCACCCCTCCTGCCTGCTGCTAATGTCGCCTCCTTTCTCTGCCCCAGGGGAAGAAGGGCGAAGTGGGCGCACCTGGACCACCGGGATCGCTGGGCATGCAGGTAAGCCTTGCAGTGTCTGTCCCAGGGACGCCCACCAGCCCTGGGGTGTAGCCTGTAGAAGCCCTGCCATGCCGGGGGGTGGAGGGGGGGACACAGATGCAGCAGGACGGCCCAGGGAGCGTGGCTCTGGGGGAGGGGTGCTCAGCCTCCCTCTGGGCCCCAGAGGTCCCTGTGCTGATCCGGGAAGTCAAAGTTGGTTCTGTTGCTGCGGAATCTAAGGGACAAGAGGAGGGAAGGGAGATACATGTCTTGTTTTTGCTGTCATTACTCTATTATTTATATGCAACTGCACCTCTTCTTCATAAACCCCCTGAGGAAAGAAAGCGCATCCTACAGAGTCTAAAGACATGCGCTCAGGGCTCTGTGGCTGTGTGCACAATGGGACAGACCAGCCCGCCGCCTTGTGAGCTGGAGGCCCCAGGGCAGCTGTCACCCTCTACGCTGGTCCTGGTGCCTCTTCTTGAAGACGAAAAATGTCACCTGCCAGGGTGTTTTGGGGTAAAATGTGTACATTTACAATGTCAGAGGTGGCAGCCTTTTAGGACAAATGGATGTTTGTGTCTCATCTGGTCAAGCGTTTGCCAAGGCAGTGCTGTTTGGTGCTGCCATCTGAACAGATGGACGGAAGTCTCTTGAATGGGTGAGGACACAGTCCATTGAGGGCCCGGTCCTGGAGGGCTGGGTGGGCTCGCTGGCCTGGAGCTCCAGGGAGAAGCTCACTTTGGGGACAGTCACGGCTGTGCGCAGGGGTCGTGTAGTGAGGAGAGGGCTCAGGCGATGAACGACCCCCCCCAGAAGCTGCCATTTCCTCGCCGCACCCCTGCATGGCTAACCTACATGAGGACTTCAGGGATCTTCACACACCTTGTTCTCCAGCTTCGTGAATCGGTTCCAGCTAGAACCAGGTGGCTATTAAAAATGACTATTTGCCATTCATTTATTGATGATAATTAGGTTAATTGGTCATTTATGCATCATCGTTATAATTCCTAATCACATTAAATAGCTGTTGGGTCACGATCGCATTAGGAAGATCAAATGTTGCTTCGTTAGTAATTAGGCTGGTTAATTATTAAGTCGAGTCATTCGTTCTTTAGCTCTTTTCGTTAGTAATAATTAAATCAGTCATTATTTTGTTGTTAGCATTTAGGTCTATTGGCTAATTTGTCACTCATCGATAATTAGATTAATTGGTTATTTAACTGTATTGATAAGAGAGTGAAGGCACATTTGGGGAAGCCTCTCATGAGCTGAGCTAGTTCGTACCCCTTTGTTAATCCTGACTTCCATGAGGAGGGGGTACCCCAACCTTTGGGGACACTGCGGCACAGGGAGGTGACGTCCATTCAAGTGGCATGAGGTGACCTAGCATTTGACCCAAACCATCTCAAACCACATTTTTTCATCTCTTTATGCCGTCATTGCTAGCAATGATAATGGCATTAATAGCCCAACAGTTTTAGTTTAAAACAGCCCTCTAATTTATCATCTTTAATTCAGAAGCCAAGATAGCAGGACATTTTGCCCTTGGTCAGGAGCTCCGGGCAGGTCACCCTCCCAGGGGACTGTCTCCCCGACTCGTTGGCAGTTTGTCCATTTTAGCCACTGATTGAAGCCACGGTCCGTGGATCACAAAACTGAGCCTCTTCATTGGTCACACATGCACTTTCTTTGGTTAGTGCAGCTGCTTCTGCTGTTGTTTTTTATGCTCTACGTAGTTGCCGAGATGGATTTTTAAAAACTAAGGCCTGTGCCTCAAAGTCTGGTTTCCACTGATGGCCAGGAGATGTCTGTGGCCTGCGTGGGCCCCTGCCTGGCTCCTCCCCGGGCTCTGCTCCCTCGGGTGGCTGTGGGCGCTGGGGTAGCACCCGGCACGTGTGGTGCTCTGTGTGGCGGTCAGTGGCTGGGGTGGCCCTGGGGGCAGCATCCGGAGGGCACTGGAAGGCAGGTTGGCTGAAACTGCATCCTGATGCTGTTGGCTCCCCACCCCCTCTGTTCCGTTTCCCACCTGAGCTTGCAAGAAGCTTTCTTGTCACCTGCCAAGGGCCCGGCCGGCAGGTGGCCTGCTCCACGTGGCTCCCACCCGACAGCTGTCTGCCCCTGCTGCCGCCCGTCCCCTCCGTGAACGGCTTGCTGCTGAGCTCACGGCATCAAACAAGCACACAGTGAGCCAGTCCCTACTGTGCGCTCCACCTTCGGGCCGTGTTCACCGGGTGCGTGCTCCGCCAGGTCTCCGGAGAGCGGCGCTGTGTTCACGGGTGGACAGGCTGTGACCAGGTCCCTGGGGTGCAGACTCTTCACAAGCGTGGAGGGCGGGGTGGGGAGGGAGAAGGATCAGGGTCTCCCCCTCTGAGCCATGGCTTTGTCTGCCTGCTGCGCTCAGGCAGCCCTTCCGCGTGAGGACCAAGGCAGCTGAGCTGCCGTTTTTAGGTGTTGGCCGCCCTCTGGTGGCGGCGTGCTGCTCCCTGAAGGCGGGTGACCATTCCAACGAGGACAAGCACCTGCTCTGGGCTGAGTTCTGGGGTTGTCATGGGACAGTGACCGCAGAGAGAGCCTGAGGGCGCGCTCGTGGGTCAGGCGAACACGGTTTCGCTGGCTCTGAGCTTGGAGGGGGCGTGGGTCGTTCTGGCGGGGATCGGAGACCACCGCAGAGAAGGGGGCGAGGAGGGGGCGCACCTGCGCAGGGCGCTGAGCAGCGAAGGCCGGAGGTGCATCTCCGGAACCTGTGCGGGGCCTGTGGTCGCAGGTCGGTCCCTCACTCTGGAGATTCGACGCTCATCATGTTTGAACACTGCTGTGCCGGCAGCTCGTTGCTGATGGATTCACCACCGTGTGCTTAAAAAAAATAAGTCATCACCAATAAAGCTGAAGCCCAGCCAGCCACTGTCCCCTCCTCCTTTCTGAAAGGACAGTGTCCCCAGGGGGCTGCTGCCCTATGTCTGTAACCCGCCCGGGTCCTTTCCTTACAGGGCCGCCCTGGACCCCCTGGAGCCCCTGGCCCCCCTGGACCCGGAGGCCCCCCGGTAAGCCTGGCCCTGCGGCTCTCTTGCTGGGCCTGGAGGTGGGGGTTGCGGCCCTCGGGAGCCAGGAGTCTTCAGGGGAAGCCGCACAGGCAGGCTCACCCGCAGCGGCCGGCCTCTCCCGCTCTCCCTGCCTGGAACCCCTGCAGCCGCCTCGTGGCTGCTCCAGGGATGTGTCAGAGGAGCCCCGTCCATGGGGTGTCTGCTGGGAGGCTGGGGTTGGGCCCCCAGGCACAGCAGGGCCAGAGCAGGTACCGCTCACCGTTCCCTCCCCCACCTGAGGCCCAGCTGGGACCCTTCCTGTGGGGAGGGGAGGGGAACGCGCTGGGTGGGGCCACCCGGCAGTCACGTGCCTGGTGCCACTTGTCCCACCAGGTGGCCCAGTGCTGACCAGAGGAGCCCTAGGCTTGCTGACTTGAGAGGTGTGACAGCTCCACCTACTGTGGCCTGCACTGAGGACAGCCACATGCCCCCGGGGCAAGGCCACCCCTCGGTGTCCTCAGCATAGCCAGAGGCCTGGGCAGGGGCCAGGAAGGGTGGTGGGGCCGGACCTCTGCAGTGGTTGGACTGACGCTGTGGTTCCCCTTCCAGGGTTTACCTGGAGAGATTGGCTTTCCCGGGAAACCTGGGCACCCCGGGCAGGCGGTGAGTGTCCCCGCCTCCTCCCCCCTGTCCCATTGCTTTGCGTCAGGAGCCCTGGCCCTTCCAGATGGAGCCCCCTCTGGAGCTGGGGCTCTCGGGCCCTTTCCTCCGGCATCCTGGGCAGTGCTCAGCTTCTTCCTCTGGGGTGCCTCCCACCTGCACCGTCTCCTGGGGCTGCACCCCACTGCCCAGCCGGAGAGTGGATGGGCGCCCTCGCCCTGGGCCCCACTGGCCCTGAAGGCCCACCCCAGAGTCCTTTGCTGTTTAGAGTGTGACTTCCCGTCCCCCCGGGAAGCCGCTGAGGGTGACAGACGTGCCAGGCGTGGAGATGGGAGAAACGGTCCATCCAGGGCAGAGTTCTTCCTGTCCCATTTCTGACGTTTCCTCCCGAGCTGAGGGTGTCCGGGAACCTGGGGTATTTCATTTCTTTCAAACCCAGGGCCCGGGCCTGACCAGCTCTTGTCTCTAGCTCTGCTTGTTCTGGCAAATGAGGGAAGAGGGTGTGTCTCTGGCCCTTTGCCCTGGAGCTGTCCAGGGCGGGTGGCAGGTGTGGCCAGGGGCCTGACCCCAGTGGCCCTGCTGCAGACCATCCTAGACCGCATGGGGGCCTTGGGAGGCCTGGTGGCACGAGAAGGGTTCCTGACCAGGGCTTCTCTCTGCTGAGCTAGCAGGGTGGGGGCAGAAGGCCAGGCTAGGGGGCTCTGCAGGCCCCCAGGCACTGGAGGGGCTGGAACCGGGAGGAAGGTCTGTGGAGGTGAGTCAGACGGCGCAGCCTTAGGTTCCCTCACGGGTCACAGCCCTTTCATTTCCATCTCTTCTTCCCCCCTTGCCTCAGGGGCCACCTGGCCAGGATGGGCTGAACGGACCCCCAGGCCTGCCAGGACCCAAGGTAGGTGTTCTCAGGACCCGGAACACAGAAGCAAAGAGACTCTTGACTGTGGAGGAATTCTAAAATAAGTGGACACAAAGCCCAGGATCAGGACTTGGAGGGTTACAAAGTCAGGTGTGGGCAAGTTCTGATGCCCCCACCCCAGGTAACTGGGGAAGGATTTGAAGCCAGGGGCTATAAAAGTGTTGGTGATGTGTTTATTTTACTTGCAAGGAGGAGAAATTTTCAGAGACTTTTAATAATTATTTTCAATAATTAAAAAGTGTTTTGGTGGGAATCATTATAGGAAGATCATTAAGAAAAGAATCAGAGGTTACAAATCATAAACTTGGGGAGCAAGTCAACAGTTTTCTAACTGAATAGACAATGACTACGCAACATGTATTTCTAAGAAATAAACTTAATTATTTTAACAGTGAACGTAAGCCCACTCTGCAGGTCAGGGGTCCTTAAAAGGCAGCTTTTGAGTATTATGAGAGAATAGCCATCTTTTTCAATAAGCAGACTTAGAAACTCAATTTTCAGTGACAAAATATGTATGGATTTGCCTCAATTTTACAGGTGCAAAAACATTCTCCATCCTCCTCTCTCCCAGTTTAAGACAGAAGACACGGCCAATGATGTGCTTTGTGTCCTGAAAGCATTTGTATAGCATCTTTCTTACTCTGAACTCTAGGAGAAGAGTGCTGTTTCTGTTCAGCTGGGTTTTTATGAAAACCCTAAGAGAACCAGGGAACGTGGGACCTGGGGGTGGTCCAAGTCGCCAACGCCAGTCCTGGTGGTTATGCAGAATGACAGGCCGGGATGTGCTGGGGCCCAGCTTCCCTCCTCACCAGCCTGAAACACAGCCCGCGCCCACCCGGATGGGCACTGAGACCACTACTGGGTCCTCCTTGCAGGGACAACCGGGAGACAGAGGGGGGGTGTCTGCGGGGGAGGCCTGGCCTGCGGGTGTAGACTCAGCCCCTCCCTCACCCCTTGGTGGGTTCCTTTGGGGCTGGATGGGAACCTCAGCTGGGGAGCAGGGTCAGGGTCAGCTGGCCAGAAACAGGATCCTTGGACAGGGGCCCCAGCCAGGACAGCGACACGCACACCATGTCAGAGGTTTCGGCCCGTTGTTTCGAACTGTTAGCATCAAGGCTCAGAATGGGTGGGCTCAACCCCTTCAGACCCTGAGGGGAATTCCCAGGTGTTGTTTCTTTTGGGGGAAGCAAAATGCAGCCTGAGGGTGCACGGAAGCCCCTCTGGAAATGTGAGCATTTGGTTTCTGCAACCTGTGACTGCCCAACACGTTTGAGGGTGAAGGGCCGTGGTTGGGGGCTGTGCACGTGGGGCCAGCTGGGGCGACAGCCAGCTTCGTACATGGGACTGGAAATAACAGGGCATCTGTTACTCTCCCCTAGGGTGACGTTGGAGAGCAGGGCCTGGCGGGCCGACCTGGAGAGAAGGTCTGTGTTTACATGTCATTCATTCATCCACCCCCGATCCATCCATCCATCCACAACCCCCATCCATCCACCCCCACCCCATCCATCCACCCACCCATCCATCTTTCCCTCCATTCAGGGGGAAGTTAATGAATGAGGCATTCATTCATTAACGTACACAAGGAGGCCTGAATCAGTTGTCTTTTGGGGGCTCACCACATGCATTTCATGCATTTATTCACTTACCTAATAGTTACCAGCGCGTCCTATGCATCTACCACTGTTGGCCGTGAACCCAGAGAGGGTGAACTGGTGCACTGAGCGGTGGCAGGCAGGGGTGAGGGCAGGAGGTGTAGAAGAGGCCCCTCACTGAGACATGGGGACTGTCAGGACAGATGGGTAGGTGGTGACATTGTGTCTGAGTTCCCAAGGACAAGGAGGTGACAGCAAGAGAGGCCACACAGGTTCTGGGAGAGGGAGCAGCCAAAGACAGAGAGTGCTTGGGACCTTAGTGAACAAGTTCTCTAGAACCTCCTTCCCCATGCATTTCCGTGTCACCCCACAAGCCAGAGATCTTGGGGGCTGACGCACAGTTGGTTCCTCACTGGGAGCCTGAGGACAGGCATGTCATTTCCACAGGGCGCAGCGGGGCTCCCAGGTGAACCAGGATTCCCGGGCCTGCGGGGAGAGAAAGGACAGCAGGTAAGGGTGGGCTGTTTCTGTCCCCTGTGCCCCTTGCCTGTAGAAGGCAGCGCCTTTGGGCTACTGGGGGATGGGAGGTGACCTGGCTGCCGTTAGGGGGTTCTCCCTGGTGTTTATGGCAAGGGAACTGAGGGCAGTGGCCTGGGGGAGGGCGCAGTGTCTTCAGATGAAATGGCGGGACGGGTGGGGCGTGGCCTGCCAGGTGCCCTTGCCGGTGATGAGCTTCAGCCCTCCGACTGGACACGGCCGGCACCAGCGGCTGAGCTCTAAGACTTTCCCTTCTCCTTGGCGCAGGGAGAGAAGGGTGACCTGGGCCTCCCGGGACAGAAAGGGGACCGCGGTGAAAAGGTAGGAGGTGCCATTGTCCTGCCATCAGTGGCATCGGTGGCCGTTCCGGCCCTCCTGTGCCGGAGGTCCCTGCAGTAGTGGAGAGGGCTGTCCTTGCAGGCAGAGTGGTGGCCCGAGCTCTGATCCTGGCCTACCCGCCACGGGGTTGGGAGCGTCCTCTCTGACTTCCCTGGGCCGTGGCTGGCCGGCTGGAGGGTGACACCTCCCCAGAGGGGTCCTGTTTTTTCCCCTCCGGCACAACGCTCCTACAGGTCCCCTCTGGCTCCCAACGGTGCCTCCATTTCCCTCCAACGTCCTGCTGTCCCTTGTCCTCCCCTTTCTCAGCCCCAGCAGGTCCCCCACCCTCCGTGCTCTTGGGCTGGGACCTGGGGTCCATGGTTAGAGTCTGGAGTCTCCACGGAGGCCACCCAGGCCTGCGGCTCTCACGGACATCTCAGACACGCCATTGCTAGTTGCGAAACTCGTTTCCAGAACGCAGAGAGCGGGGAATGACCGTAAAACCCTCTCTATTGCTTTGGGGAGCTGCCGCGGTCAGAGCAAAATCACATTCGAGCCTCCCAAGTATCTGGCCTGCTTTTGTTTTCCTCCAGAGACATACGTAATAATAGACAATTCTGGTAAAAATACCCAGAATAAGACATTAACGCAACTTGTGACCACGCCTTGCCCATCCCTGACTTTGCTTCTGGTCCGTCCTGTCACCCCACCTCCGCCCACTGCCCGAGAAAGCGCAGAACCACCAGGTGGGCATGGAAGCCCCAGGCACCCTGGGAAGTGGTCCTGCTCCCGAAAGTGGTTCCCAGAGGGGCTGGGGCTGGAACTTAGGCCGGTCACATTCCCTCCAGAATGCACAGGTCCTTCTGCAGCCGGGCCTTCTTCTACAAGTCCGGGAGCCCCAGGGGGTCCCCATACCCCTGATGGTCCTTCCCTCACCCGACACTGCTGACAAAAGGAGGCTCTTCCCCTAGGGCAGTCGTTAGGGTCCCTGGGCTGGTGACATGCCCCCCTCCAGCCCTCTAGTTTGTTCCTGTCCTGCGTTTGATGGGGAAACGCCCAGCTTGGGCCAGTCGTACTTCTTAATTCGGTCAGCTGGTTTAGATGAAGTGGGTCTGCCGCTCGGGTCCGCTGTGCAAGGAGGAGAGTAGGGTGGACTCCGGGCCTGCAAGCAACAGCCCGGAAGTGCGTCTTCCCGCAGCTTCTGGAAGTTTGCACAGGGCCGTGCTGCGTGGGGGCTGCGGGCTCAGGCGCTGGGAGTGAAGCCGGGCCCAGCCGTGTGCGGGCTCTGGGGCCCCGGGTGAAGGGACGCTAGGGCCTCAGTCTCCTCCCGGAGGAACGGGTCCTGGAGTGTCTGTGCCTCAGGCACGTAGAGGGAGAGCAGATGACTTCGTGCGTGTGAAACTGAGCCGAAACTGGCAGTTAAACCCGGTGGGGCAGTGGCGGTCATGAATGGACACGAGGGAGCGACCCCTTTCCGTTGCCTGTCCCGCCCGGGGCCCACCGCATGTGTTCACGTGTTCGCCAGTTACCTGGCCCGAAGGGTTTGGGTAGGCCGGCAGCTGGGCGAGGACACTGCTCTGACGCCATCGTCACACAGGTGAAATGGCAGTGGGGGACCTGTTGGTGCCGTGGCCCAGTGGGCTCCTTTCTCAGGGCAGATGTGATACTTTGCAGACGAAAATGAGCCCCAGGAGGTGCAGTGATGCGCACACCGGTCCGTTAGGTGCCCAGCTCGGGGGTTCAAGCCTGTGGCACTTACAGGAAGGTCATGTCCCCTCAGGGGCCCGAGAACACCCTGTTCCCTTCGAGGGGGCGGGGCAGGGCCCGTGGGCCTCTCGGGGAGCCAGGGGGCTGGGGCTGCAGCCCAGGGCCAGGGGGTGGCCACAGCGCTGGGAGTGGTGCCAGGGCCGAAGTGACCCGCGGCTCATCGTGTCAGCGTGGACACCTCTCAGCGTGAGGTTCGTCACCTGTCTGAATGTTTTATGATTAGGTATCTGTCTATCCCTCCAGTAGGTGTAGAGCAGGTGACTGTTGTCCAGGGGCAGGTGCCCCAGGACGGGCAGAACCGGCAGGATTGCTGGTCACGCGTTTCTTGTTTCCTCTTCTAGGGCGAAGCGGGCCCAGCTGGCCCCCCTGGATCACCCACAAGTGTAAGTCCCTCTGCTTCCCACCCTGGTTCCTTCCCACTCCTATGGCATCAGGGCACCCCCTGTCCACACACGGGACACTGAGTTGTCGGCAGGTATTTGACAGGGTTTGTCAACTGCCAGACGTAGTCCTAGGGTTTATCATCGGAAATACTGTGTGCACGTTTCTCTAAGAACCACCTTGTGCTTAGTGGGGGTTATGCCCCCAAGCACGTGACGCGTGTGAGAACCTCGGGCAGCCCCCGAGCATGCGCACCCACCTGTTACACTGGGGAAACTGAGGCCCAGAGGCAGGAAGCCTTTGGCGGTTGCTGCAGGGCAAGACTACAGTGTGGACGTGCCTCCCTGAGCCCTGCTGCCAACTCTGCTCCCCACCCGGGGGTCCGAGGGCAGGCACGTGGGCTGCGGTGGGTAGTGAGGAAGAACCTGGGCTTCGGAGTCGGAGAACAAGTGGGTTTGAATCTCAGCTCTGTCGTTGACCCGCCTGTGGTCTCAGATACAGTACTTACTCCCAAAGGACTCAGTGTTCTCATCTGTTAAAAAAAAATACACATAAACATATATGTATACACACACGTATGTACAACATTCAACTATCTTACTGGCAGTGAGTGCAAATTGTCTGAAATCCTGCAAGGGTGTGGCACTGTCTCTTGTACATCGATAACTCCTAAGAATAGACTGCTGCTTATGTGCGGGAACGTATTTCAGATTTTTTCATCTGAGTATTCCTCCCAGCCTTGGTGTCTTGTGCTGGGATCAGCTGATTCCAGGGAAACGGAGCTTTGTGGCCGGAGCTGCTGGTCCTGACTGGGCGCAGGGACGGGACGGGACGGGCCAGGCGCTCACGGGACGGAGCCGGGAGCTGCCTCCCCCCGGAGGCCAGGAGCCGGGAGGCTGGACGGGCTGTGTGACAGGAAACCTCGTCCTGTGTTTCTACGGCCATCACATCATCATCCCACAGCTCAGCTCTCCCCATACGCACGCACCCACCTAAACGCGGCTCCGCTGCGGCACCAGGATGTTTCCAGGACCTGAGAGGCAAAGGTGGAGTCAGAACGGGCGTCTAAGCTTTGTGGAAGAGTAATGACACCTGGTGCTGCCGGCACCAGGGGGAGGAGCACTGTCTGGTGGGAGGGGCTCAGCCTGAGCCTGGGGGAAGGCGCCCACCTGTGAGCCGCACCCCCAGGCCCGGACCTCCTCCCCTGTCGGCACTGTATGCACCTGAAGAGCATGGATGGGGTGCACTGTGCTGTTACCCCAAAGAGAAGTGACAGGCAGGCCGCGCGACCGGAAGCGTGGAATTAGGGAACCGCAGGCTGTCTGTGTCGGGGAACCCTGTTTTATGAAAATAATCACACGTGCGTGGGTGCTGTGTGCGCAGCCTTGAAAAGACGCTGGTACTCAAGGGAATTTAAGTGGAAAAAGGCACTTGTGGATCGTGCGTGTGGGCAGAGCTCCCGTACGTGGCTGCTTCCCCGCCGTCCGCTGTGCCCCTCCCTGTTGGCCGGCGCCGGCGCTCGCCCCCGAGGGCCGCTGTGAAGGGTGCAGGTGTGGGTGCAGGTGTGGACGCGGGCCAGCCACCCTGAAGACAACGCAGCTGCTCTTACCTGCGTGCAACGCTCACGCGGTGACGCGTTTCTGTACAGCGTGGCTGTGGGAAGGCACAGGAACTGGTGCACAGATTCGTGAAAGTGGTGGATTGCGGGGGAGCAGAGTTACGTGATGGTGGGAAGTTCACGGGCGGAGCGTGGCCCTGGCCGTGGTGTTGGCGGTGACGGGGACCCAGGGGGCAGAGGCTGTTCAGAGGACAGTGCAGAGCCAGCGGCTAGGGGAGTGGCTGACGGAGGGGACACACCTGGCTTCGGCAGAGGAGCACGCTGGGCAGGAAACAGGGCTCACCACCCGCCCCACTGCAGCCCCTGGACCCTTGCCCTGCACCCCACCAGGAGCTCCTCCGAGAACAAGTGTTCCCGGGGTCTCTCTGCGGTCCTGCGCCAGGGCGGCCAGCAGCGGCGACCTGCGTGTCCTTTGTGCTCACGGTGACATCATGGTGCTTCTGTCAAGGGACTTGTCCGGCGGCTCCAGCCCTCACCCCACCAAGTGCCTTGAACACAGAACCACATTCTGGGGGCAGATTTGGCTGTGTTCTCAATATTAGGAAAATGCACTTAGAAAACCGAAGAGAGTCCTGTCTGGAGGAGAAGTGAGCAGGCGGAGGTGGGCCGGGCACAGAAGCCGTCGCGGGAAGGAGCCGGGAGACTGGGAGTGGGCGGGAGGGACGCCGGACACTGTGGGTCGGGAGCGGGTGCCCGTGGAGGAGCAGCCGGGGCTGTGGCCGGGCTCCCCTCCCCCCAGAAGAGGGGACCCACAGGGACCCGGCAGGAGACTCTAACAGGGCCAGAGAAGGGCGGGTGTCGCTCTGACCCCCGAGGGCTGCCCACGTCACCGATGGGGACCCTGTGGTTCAGAAGCTCAGCGGTGAGCAGGGTCCCACCGTGGAGCAGGCAGCTGAGACGGAGTTGCCGGCCTGAGGCCCTGGCGGCCACGCCGCTGAGGCCCGCCCGGGGCAGCTGCGTGCTCGCACTGGCCCTCCAGTGGCCTTTCTTGCCGGCCACCCGCCGCCCTGCCCTGGCTCCCCATCAGGCTGGATGCAAGGCCACGGCCCGGCTCTCCCTAAAGGATTGCTCCCGAGAGCGTTGTGTCTGAGGCATGTCTGTGGGAAGACACAGGGCCTGCCAGGCTGCCCTCCGAGTCCTGGGGGTGACTCCCTGCTGCAGGGTCTGAGCTGCACAGGAGCCAGGAGGCCACTCTCAGTGCAACGCAAGGGAATTGCGTCTACGGGGAAAAAGAGTCACTGTGGATTATTGCATGGACCCCTCTGGGAACAGCCTCATTGCCATGGTAACCTTGTTTCTACTGATGGTTTGGAAAGTGCTCTGCTGAAGTCTCCCTGCTCCTGTCAGGTGTGCGCCTTGGGGACAAAGAGGGAAGAAGCGTGTGACTGTGGAGTGAGGTCCCTCCTGGGGAAGGCTGGGGCCTCCCGGCGGCCCGGTGGGGGCCACAGATGGTGCGCACGTCTGGAGAGGCCAGAGAGGAGGACCGTTGCTTAGCTGGAAGAAGGAGGGACAGGCGGCCCGGCCTTGAAACGGCCGTTGAGGAGGCAGAGGGGCTGTGTCCCTGCGGGCCAGCAGGTGGCACGGCAGCAGCCACCTGGGGGTTCTGGGCAGCCTGACACCACCGCTCTGCCTGCCGAGTGCCGGCCAGGATGCCAGCCAGCGCCCAGTTGCAGGCACGACACTGCGCCTGACGGGAAGGCAGGCTCGGGCGGCACCCCTCACGGTGGGGAGAGGCCAGGCCGGCTCAGACAGCCAGCAGCCCGGGCAGCGGGCCTCGAGCCTCTGGCTGACGGCCCAGGACACACGTGGTGGAGCGCCCTGCCTGTGAGGCCCCGGGGTCCCTCCTCTGGCCTGGCCTGGCCTCTCAGGGGCTCTGAGCCTGTCTTCCTGCCCCCACAGTCCCTTGAGACTTTCCTCCGTTCATCACCTGAAATGATCCTCTGAACACTTGTCTTGATGGGTTGTTTTGGAAATGACTTGAGAACCAGGTTCTGAGCTGGTCGGAAGCAGAGTTGTGGGGGGAGGAGGGATCCGGCCTGCGAAGAGGAGCCATGTCTCTCTCACCGGTCGCACTCTGCGTGTTCCCCCAAGCCTCTCGACAGAAGATGCACAGCAGCCGGGAAGTGGCCCAGGGCCCCACCGATGGCACCAGGGTCAGCAAGTAGCACGGGGATGCTGGCAGGGTCCCCAGACCTGCACTAGTGAGGAAGCAGCGTGGGGACCACACACGGCCCTGCCTGTCTGTGCTGCCCCCCACCCACTGAAGCCGGACCAGACAGCCCGGGCTCCTGAACTCGGGTGTTAGCACCCGCCTTCCAGACGCTTCCCGGGTCCCCTCTGCAGCCCTTGCATCATTTTCCATCCAGGCTCTGGGCTGGAGGGGCAGGAATGAGCCACACAAATGCAGAGGAGGCTTGGCTGTTGTGGGGCGCGGGGGTCCTGAAGCTTGACCTTAGGGCTGAAGGATGGGGAGGAACTGACCCACGTCTGGGTGGAGGGGGAGGGAACCGGCGTCCATAGGGCAGTGCGTCAGGGGCCTCCAGTGGCTGGGGGGGCCCCGTGGCCAGGCCTGGGGTGGGCAGGGCAGGTCTGCTGTACCCGGTGCTTCTCCCCCTGCAGGGAGAAGAAGGACCGAGAGGGGAGAAGGGCGACCGGGGCGCACCTGGGGAGCCGGTGAGTGCCCTGCTGTGCATCCCCCACCCTGAGGCAGGGCGTGCTGGCCGAGCTGCTGCAGGCCTGCACCGCACAGGCCACCCACGGAGCCCAGCTAAGCTGATGTGGCCCTGCCTCCTCCCTCAGGGCCCCGGGGACACCCCCTACCTGTGGATCTTCACTTCTGCCCACTGTGCCTGTCCAAGCCCGCCGCATCCCAACAGGACAAGGGATAATTTGTTCACGGAGGCCTCCTTTCTTTGCAGGGGCCTCAGGGCCGTCCTGGAGAGCTGGGGCCTGCGGGTCTCCCGGGACTGCCGGTAAGAAAACCCTCAACGCCACCTGGCCCCAGACACTGAAACCCCGCACACCCTCTGCCCCCAGGCCCTGCCGGGCTGCCACTTTGGGAGCCCCCACCAGAGGGCTCTGGCCCAGCTGCTACTGGGGCCTGAACTCTGCCGCCCCAGGGGTGGAGAGGCCCTCCCGCTCAGAGACCCCTGATGTCTTCCTCTGTCGCTAGCGCGCAGGTCACGCTGCTGTCCTTCCCGACCCGTGCCCTCTGCTAGGGGCTCCTCGGAGGCAAGAGCCTCCCCCCTCCCAGCCCTGACTGGTGACACCCAGTACATCAGCTCTCTCACTCTGTTGTCACAGCTTGCAGCCGTGGTGTCCTAGCTGCCTGTTTCTCGGACAGGTGTCAGGTTTTCTGCAGAGTTGTGGTGGGAGTGACCTGCCTGAGCTCAGACCACAGGGCTGCAGGCTGGCCGGGCGCCTGGGCCATCTGTCCCTCTGAGCCTCTTTTACACAAAGACAAGGTGTCATGTCATGCTGATGCCTGTCCAGGGTAGAGAAGACGGGGTGAAACGTGGGTGCCCGCTCTGGCTGGGAGAAGCAGCCCTTATACCAGGCTGCTCCTGGGGTTTTCTGTTTGGATCACCTGACTTTGAAGAGCAGGGTGTCCCTGAGATCCCTACATGGGAACAAGGACAGTGTTGCCTCTGACGTCGTACCTCCTCCTTTGTTTCCTACGCAGGGTGCCAAGGGACAAGAAGGTGCACCTGGCATGCCCGGGGCGGCTGGAAACCCCGTGAGTCCTGCCCTGCCTGCCTCCTTGGGGTGGGTGGGAGTCACACAGAGGGGACTTTGGTTCACAGATCTAAGTAACTGGGGACAGGAACCGGAGGAAGTGCGGGGCACATGTGAGGGAGGGGCGGGCCAGGACAGGATGCCTGAGAGACACAGACCAAGAGATGCGCTGGGCTCAGGCTTCATGCATGTGCGCAGCCTCCGTCCAGCGCCCAGGGACACATGATACCCCCTTACAGATGGTGACTCAGAAGTGTGCTCATGTGCGCATCACATACACACTCTGTGATGCACGTGTGTGTACAATTCTAACAAGCAGATGCAGCCATGAGCACACACATACGCACAGCACAGGCACGCACACGTGCACATGCACGGAGATGTACATGCACACAGAGACACGTGCATACACAGATGCACACATATTTGGATATGTGAGCACGCACATGCACAGAGACATACATGCACCCAGGTGCATATGCACACACATACGTTCTGACATACACACAGATGCAGATGTACACATGGATGCACACACATGCAGACACAGATGTAGCACACAGAGATGCACATGTACACAGACACATGCACATACATGCATATGCATACACAGATACATACATTCTGATATGCACACACAGATGTACACAGATGTGTATGTACACATGGATGCACATGCACACATGCACACTGATTCAGCACACGGATGCGTATGTACAAGAGACATATGCACATGCGTGCATGTGCATACACAAATACATGCATTCTGACATGTATCTGATAGGTACATGTACACGGATGTGTGAGTACACATGGATGCACATACTCACGTGCACACAGATGCAGCACACTCAGCTGCACATGTACACAGAGACACACTTGCACATACATGCATATACGAACACAGACATGCACACCCAGCTGCACATGCACACTTACACACCACTGTGCCCTAAGGAACCTTCTGGAGTCCTGCCTTCTGGTCTCCCACCTCGGTGCAGGACCCTGCTCCTCAAGGCCTGGCTAGTTGAGGTGCCACATGTTCCCGAGGAGGTCCTGTCCCCCGCACGGGCAGTTCCAGGTCAGACAGTCCCAGCAAACTGGCAGCTTGAGTGCGAGGCAGGTGCGGAGGGAGACGGGGCGATGCTGTCGTCAGTCCATCAGGCCTCCCTAAGCCTGTGCCTCCAAACAGGGCGCTCCTGGACCTGTAGGTGCCCCCGGTCCCAGTGGCCCCCCAGGAAGTGTGGTGAGTAAGGGGCGGGGTTGGGGCCACCCCTTGAGGCCTGTGTGTTTTCACCCTCCAAGTGGAGGCCGAGGGCGGCCTGGTTCCCTTCTTGCCTGACGCTCGGGGTGCCGCCCCTCGAGTGGCCCGAGGTGTCTGCCGGTGGCCCCCCTTTTGAGCCCCGCTGCAGACATTGCTTCTGGCTTCTGAGCAATAAAACCCCGGCGCACCTTCCCAAGGGCCACAGCAAACTGTGCTCACGTGGGTGAGGCCGTCCCGTTTGGTCGTCAGCCTTTGCAGGTAATCATCTTAGCTGATCAGAGCACCGATCCTGGGCGTCTGACCGGGCCAGGCCCCTCTGCGCTTCGCACGTGCTGGCTCAGGGACCCTCCCCTGGGAGTGGCGCTGTCACTGCCCCCTGCGCGCAGGAGGTTAGCGGTTGCTGTAGATGGCACTGGGGCATTGCCTGGATCGTGTCACGTCCCCCTGCCCCCCACTACCGTGGAGCCACAGACTTCCAGCGATGAAGACTCCTTTACCTGAGGGTTTCCTCTGGTTTTTAGGGACCACGTTGTCCAGCCACATGACATGTGGCCGCTGGCCCCAGCAGGCACAGCCCTGACGATGGGTGATCCTGCCAGCCCCTGGCCCACTGGAGCCCCTCTGAGGGTGTCCCACATGGGCCTCCACCACCCTTTTCTCCGCCCCTTTCTTCCCAGGGTGCGTCCCTGGGACCCGCACCCTTGAACCTTGTCTCCAAGTTAACCTTCGGGTGACCGTTGTCCCGCTGGAGCAGAACCCTGCCAAGCCTGTGTTGCCCCCACCCAGGTGTCCCCTCTGATCCTGGCCTGCCTCAGCCCTGCTCTCTGAGATCGCAGTCAGGGCGGAGCGGGAGGTGGTCCCATCCGTGTGGAGCGCTGCTGCGCAGGGGTGTGCACGCCAGGGCGGGCGGCAGTGGCGGTGGGGCGCGGGGCACAGCTCCAGGCACCTGGGATGCCATCGGGGATGGGGCGAGTGGGGGCAGAGCAGTTGTCGTTGACTAACAAGGGACCTGCTCACCCTTCTCTGACTGCCACCGTGCCAGTGACCTCTCTCTCTTCAGGGTCCCCCCGGGATCAGAGGCTCCCCTGGGAGAGATGGGGAGCGTGGCGAGAAGGTAAGATGCGACATGGCCTCTGAGTACTCAGCCTGTCTCCGTTTCCGAGACCCTGGGGTGGCTGCTCAGGCCAGAACACCAACCCCCAGGGGCGGAGGAGCAGGACCCCTTTCCTGTTTCCCTCTGACCCCGGGTTTTAGGCGGCGCCTCCTTCAGACCCTCCTGGCCTGGCTGCTAGAGGGACAGGCCAGGATTCTGTCACGGGTGTCATGGGCTCAGGGCAGGCCCCTCCTCTCAGCAAGGTGACCCTGGGTGCCAGTAGCAGCCACGTGGACAAACCTGGCTCCCAGGCGGCTGTGCCCTCGCAGTCCCTGTGTCCTGTCACACGGGCAGCAACACGATGGCCCCGGGTGCGAGGCTCACCTGAGGAGCGAGCGTGTCCAGGGCCCCGCAGAGCAGGTGAGGCCACATGTCCTCATCTCCCTGGTGAGTGGGGCTCGCACTCATGGACAGGCATCCTAGGGACCCCACTTCCGGTGGATCATCTGCCGGCAGCACCGCCACGCCCAGCACACAGGTGCCTGAGCTTTGGCTCCGCTTCCCCTAGCGCCCCTACTTTGTGGCGAAAGCGTAGGAACGGATGTAAACGTTTGCCCTCGGGTGGGAAGGCTCAATGTGAAGCACTGATCTCCGGGAAGGAAACGATTAATTGCGGAGGTAACGATCGGCCTGTGGGAAGTGTCTCAGGGCTTTGGAGTGTTGGTGGATTGGACGCTCAGTAATAGCCCGTAAGTGAGGCAGGTGCTGTTTCTTCTTTCAATAGCAAGGCAATACCGCAGAGCAGCGGTTAAGTGAGGGGAAAACGTTCTGATCACCTGCCCGGCCTGGAAGAGACCACCTGTGTTTGAAAGCTTGTGTTCCGTTCTTGGCGGATCCCAAGTGGGGCACTGACCCCAGAGAGGGGGTGACCAAAACGCTGGAGGTTTTGGATGACGAGTTAGCTGAGCAGAGGCGAGAAAATCAGTGGGCGGTCAGCACGTTGCACCTCTAGAGGGAGCCCGACACCTGTCCTTGGCGGAGCAGAAGCCTAGGCTGCAGGCCAGCGCCAGGCTGGGCAAAGGGGTGCACATCCCCGCGCCAGGGCAGGTCTTTCTGGTGCGTCCAGTGGCTGGTGTGGGGCTCAGGGAGCAGGTCCCACCATCAGCTTTGAGTCAGTCCCCCCATCACTCGCTTTACCCCTGCTTGCCCCCCCCCACCTCACCCCTCCCCACTGGGGACTGTTGGAAACAGGTCTGTGTGACTCAGGCTCGAGGGGCCAGGCCTGGGAAAAGCCCTTCCTGCGGCTCGCGCCCACCCAGTGCTCACAGCCAGAGCCGCCATGCAGGCGTGTGGCTTCGTGGGCATGAAGGGGGGCATTTGTCTGGTGGCACGAGACGCAGGCTCCCTCATCAGAGCCCAGACAACCTGGGGAGGGGGTGAGCTCTCGGCTCCAGCAGGAGTCCAAACAGCCCTGGAGGACTGCCTGTAAGAGGCGCACCTGCTGGGGTCCCACCCCAAAGGAAAGCAGGACTAGCAAACCACACGTCCTTTTCATTCCTGGCCGCAGGGTGTGGGTTTGCTCAGGTGGCTCTGACAGGACTCAAATTGGCTGCCCTCAGTGACGCAAACATACTGTGTCTGGATGTCTTGCCTCAGGGCCGCAGCTGGGCCATTCCCTGAGGGTGGGCAGGGCAGGCTCACTTCTGGCCTCTCTCCTCGGCTAATTGTCCCTGTGTCTGTTGTCATCACAGCGTCTTCCTCTGCACATGTCTATGTCCAAATGTCCCCTTCTTGTGAGGCTACCAGTTCATATTAGCTTAGTGAGAAGGCCCCGTTTCTAAATTGGGGTGTTGAGATCAGGACTTCAGCATGTGAATTTGGGGGGACATGGGACAATCTAACACCATCAGGAAGCCTACCAGCCCCTAGGCTGCTTTGCTGTTGAAAAGCTGGCCTTTGCATGTCACTGACCCTGGACCCTGTCCACGTTCCTTTTCAGGGAGCGGCTGGGGAAGAGGGGAGCCCAGGGCCAGCTGGCCCCCGAGGGGATCCTGGTGCCCCCGGGCCCCCTGGGCCTCCCGGATCCGGGAAGGATGGAGAGCCGGTAAGCCAGGTGGCGGGGTCTGTGAGGGGGACAGTTAGGTTAGATGGAGAAAAGGAAAAGAGGGGAAATGATGCACTGGCCAAACTGCAGGAAATGGGTCCGACCTGGTGGGGAAAGGCGGGTGTGTGGGGGACAGGGAACAGTGGTCCCCCGTGCATCACGGGCGGGGGCAGGTGCTGGGGACGCAGCGCGGGCCCGGCTCTGCCGTCGAGATGCCCCTGCACAGCCTCGCACACCTACCCGCCACCCGAGTCAGCGTGCCGTGTGCGCAGACTCCCGGCTTCTCAGTCCCTGCGTGTGTGGCCTTTGTGGGGGCCTGGGGCTCCCTGGCTCTCGGCAGCAGAAGAGGTCAGGCTCTGGGCTCAGGGGAGCCCTGCTTTTCGGCCAGGCTGGCCCTGACCTGCGGGTGCCTGTGGAGTTAGGTCCTAAGTGGGAAGGCGCCCCAGGCCAGCGGCCTGCCGGAGGCCACACGCAGAGAGGCAGGTGGGAGACTCTGCTTTCCTCCCGAGGGTCCAGGGGTTCGACACAGGCAGTTTCCCCTGTGCAGCAGGGCCTTGGGGGGCCCCGGCAGCATGGGGCACGCGGGGCGAGGCAGTCACTCGCGGTCCCCTAACCATCCTTGTTTCCTGCGCCCGCAGGGGCTCCGTGGACCACCCGGGTTGCCTGGGCCTCTGGGAACCAAGGTGCGTGGTCATCCGAACACACGGTGGGCACACGGGTGCGCGTAGAGGGAGGCAGCTAAGTCATTCCATCTTCCCAAAGCGTTTTATCTTCTTGAGCAAAGAACTGCTCCAGGTGCCTTGTGCAGCCTGCCAGGGGCTCGAGCTTTGTTCCATCCGGAGTGTTCCATCTGCGCCCCTGGCCACCTCGGGCCCCGCCCTGCCCCCGCGTGTCCCCTCCCTGCTGGTGAAACTGCCACTCCGAGCTGGGACCCCAGAGTCGTTGCCACGTAGATGGAGGGTTATAAATGCTTGATGACTGCACGACGTTGCAAAGGCTTCGAACGAACGAACAGCCGTAGAGCCAAGTGGTCTTGCGTTACTAGCGGTAAAAGACGACCCCGGTTTCATCAGCGGGGCAGCCGCGTGGAAGAAGAGAGGTCGGGGCTGCGTGGTTTGGCTGTGGAAGGATTAGGTTTGCCGGCGGGTGCGGAGGGGTCTCAGGGGAAGAGAAGAGCCAGACCGGAACCTGAGCCCCAGCGAGAAAGTCCCCCCCTTAACCGGCCTGTGACGCAGCTGGAGGGACGGTCGCGTCCTGAAGTCGGCCGTTAACCTGGGTTGAAGCCAGGACCGAAGCCCACACCCAGCGGCCCCCAGGCTGGAAGGCAAAGGCCTGCGGCATGCGCCTTGCCCCCACCCCCACCCCCACCCCCCAGGAAAGGGGCTCACAGAACATACAGGTTCTTGGGAAGTTGTTGCTGAATTGGTGAATCGGTCCCCTGGCGAGACGGGGACTGAATTGAAGTCGGGGTGCTGGGGTCACATCTGGGGTGTGGTCAGGATGAGGCACGATGCAGCCTGGAGGGAGCCCAGGACACTTTGGAGCCGTGGTCACACGGCGGGGGATGGTGTCCTCATCACACAGCGGGGGATGGTGTCCTCACCGCATCTGGAGCTGTGGGCGAGGTGACCCACGGGGAAGGTGCGCGATGCCCCTTGGTGGCCGAGGGCCAGGTGCTGGCCTGAGCGGGGTGACAGGCTGCTTGGGTGAACCGTCCAGGCGCGGGGCGAGGCGTGCGGGGCGCAGCTGGGACGGAGAGAAAAGCGTGATCCCTGGAACCCCGGCCCCTCCTCCCAGGAGCTGACCTCGGTGTCATCTCTCTTTGCAGGGGGATCAAGGTGCACCTGGGACCCCTGGCGCTCCCGGCAGCCGCGGCGAGCCAGGCGTAGGGGTCACCGGCCCTCCTGTGAGTCCTTGTTCCTTCGGCGAGCCCTGCCCTGGGGCCACCCAGCCCCTCCCTGCCGGTCCCCAAGTGCATCCTGGGCCTAACTGTGGGGACACTCCTTTTCCAACCAGCCTCACTGGGTCACTGTCCTCAGGCCTGTCCCCCATAGTCAGCATCACCCCAAGTGACTCCACCTGGAACAAAACTGGCAGCGTCTAGCCAAGAGACCGTCAACCAGCAGTGGGGTGTCCCTCCCCAACTTTGCTTACGAAGAGCTTCCGTGGGGTCGAGCACCTACTGAGTTTTCATAATTACTGCCTTTTGACATGAGCCTGGGCCCCTGATGGCCTGGACATCTGTGTGGAGGGTTCAAAGGCCATGTGTGCAGAAGGTGACAGCATGGTGCGTCCCTTGGGATGTGGTTGCCCCTTCACAGGACCCTGCCTTTGCTGAGTGGCCTGGGCCTGGCCCACACTCTCCCGCAGGCCTGTGAACGTGCCTCAGCGCCCGCAGAGGCCACAGCTCTGCACGGGCACCTCGAAGGACGGGACTCCGGGGTTCCCCCGAAATGGTCTCCGGGAACGGAGAGAAAGGGGGGAGTTCATGGGCGATTCTGGCCCTGGCCTTGTCCAAAGGAGCAACTCACCCCGGCTTTGCCTCCTTATTCTTGTTTTGTAGGGCCCTGCTGGACCACCTGGAGACAGAGGACCCCCGGTACAGTGTGACTCCAATAAAGGGCTGGGTCTCGGGGAGAAATTCTGCTCTGGTCAGGGCAGTTTTACATCAGGGGGGCTGATAACGAGCACAGACCCTCTCGAGTCAGCCCTGGCCTATGGGAGGCGGGACGGGTGGGGCACGCGAGGGGTCATGTGGCCTGGCTTACTGCCGCTGGCCTGCTTGGGCGTGATTATCCTATAAAAATAACTGTCACCCGCTGGGGAGCAGGGTGCTGGGTCTTGGACACGTTAACCTCCCCTGGGGCTCGGCCCCCAGGACATGGAGGGCCGGCCGGTACCCCTGTGTCACTGTCCCTTCCACTCAAGGCTCCCAGTGCAGGTTCCCAGCCTGTGGGCGCATCTCCGTGTCCACCCACAAGCCTAGGAAACGCGTCCCCTCAGAGCAGAGTGGTGTCACGTTCCTCGCTGCAGCAGACTGGCCACACAAGGACAGGCAGCCGTGGCCCGAGGACCGGCCTCACTCTGCGTCCTCTCCTTTCTCCTCAGGGGCCCCGAGGCTCACCGGGATTCCCCGGCCCCCAGGGACCAGCTGGCCAGGACGTAAGTAGAGATGTTCCACCTCGTCCGCCCTCCGCCTCATGTGCTCAGGGCCGGTCCTGCAGGGAGCCACCCTCCTGGAGAAGCTGGGCCTACTGCCCATGCCTGGAAAAGGGTGTGTGTGCTTCGTGCGCACGTGTGTCACTGTGTGCATGCGTGGCTCTCAGTTCCGTGTCGTGGGCGGCGTTACAGGGAGGGTAGCTTCCTGTCCTCGGCGTTCCCCGCACGCGAGCGTGTCTTGCGAACCCTTCTGTGTCGGCCGAGACGGGAGCCCGCCCACTCCTGCCCGTGCCAGGCCTCACGGCTGGGCGGTTTCTCGGTCCCTGCAGTTCCCCTCGGCAGACGCGGCGGCTGGGGAGGGCGCGGGGGAGTGGAGCAGCGTTGGTTACTGTTTTCTTTCCTCTCTAGGGTGTCCCGGGAACCCCAGGAGAGAGGGGGCCGCCCGGAAAGCCGGTATGTCATCTCAGCCCCACCTCTCCCTCGGTGACCACCAGGCCCTTGAGCATGTTACCGCAGGGACAACGCACACCCGTCCCGCCTCTGCCACGGCCGTAATCCTAGGCAGAAGTGTCACTGTCATGTGTCTCCGTTAGCCAGAGGGTGTGGCGGAACCCCGTGGGGTTGGGGAGAGGAGCCGGGAGAAGTGCCTGCACTCAGCCTCTGCAGCGCTGGGCTGGGCGTGTAACTCATAAAGCTCAGTGGGAAGGGATCAGCCACCACAAGTCCGCCTGCGGTGCCAGCGTCCCACAGCTGGGGGCGGTGCACCACCCTCCCTCTGCCGTGGTGCTCGGACCCCTCTCCCCTCCGCTCGCTGCCTCTTCCCCTTCCTTCCTGGCCGGTGTCCCTGCCCCGATGGGGGCCCAGCCTCCAGCCACATCGCCACCGTGGCGGGTGTGGAGGTGACCCTGTGACCTGCCGACTCCTGCGTGGGGCTTGCTGTCCGTGTGCACGTGTGTCTGCATTCCTCTGTGTTCGCTCCTGCAGGGCCCTCCTTCACCGCTGTCTCCGGACGACCTCCGTCTCCTGGTGAAGGTAACAGCGGGAAGGGATGTGCCTGCGATTTGACAGTGGGGGGTGGAGGTCCCGGTCATGTGGTGTTTTATTTTCTGAACGACCGCGTCATAGTATTAATAGCAACGTCCGTCGAGACCTCGCTATGCCGGGCGACACGCTAAAGCCACCGTCCAACGCAGTGGCCTCTGGCCGGCTGCATGTGTTCATCCAAATTTAAGTTAATGTAAGTGAACTGTAGGAAAATCTCAGGTCCATGCCCGCATCAGCCACACACCAAGTACGTAACAGCCACCAGGGCTGCTGGCTGTCTCACGGGATGACACCACTATGGGGTGTCCCTGTCCTCCCAGAGGGACACTGACCGCTCCTGTTCATCTCTGACGCCATTTTCGCGATGGCTCTGGGAGGCTGGCTCTGTCCCTGGGCTTGTTCTGCACGTAAGGAACCCGTGAGGGCCAGTGACTTTCTGGGAATCGAGTCCCTTCTCCACTGGTCCCCAAGACTGACCTCCAACCCCAGCAGGACAGCCTCCTGCGGCCCTGGAAGGAGCCAGACGGGCGGGGTGCGGGGCGCGCTGGGCGGGGGCTGCAGCTCAGGTGCGGGCGGTGGGTGGACACAGACAGGCGGGGTGCAGGGCGCGCTGGGCGGGGGCTGCAGCTCAGGTGCGGGCGGTGGGTGGACGCAGCTGCGGGCCCTGGAGCCAGGACCCGCCCGGGCTCGGCACCCCACACGTGCGGCCAGGCTGCGGGGCACCACAAGGCCGGACCAGGGACGGGCGTGCGGGCTCCACGCTCCGGCTCTGCAGCGGGCGGGAGCTGGGAAAGGCTGGGGCCGGCGGGCATGCAGAAAGCTTGTGCTGCAGGGGGTCTGCAGGGTGCTCTCCGCCTCTGCTTGAATCCGCTGCCTCAACTTCGGGAGCAGCTGGGCCCCGGAATTGGGGGGCCGCCCCTGCTTTCTTCCTGCGCTGAAACACCACTGGGGTGAGGGTGGAAAACACCACGTTCGTGCGTGAGGGCGAGGGAGGGAAACAGGAGACACCGTGTCAGGAGCCTCTCTGCACACAGGGGAGCCTCGATGGAGAAGTAACTTTTATTAAAAATTAAGTTGTCAGAGCCCTGGCTGGTGGCTCAGTGGATAAGGTGCTGGCCTGCGAACCCAAAGGTCGCTGGTTCGATTCCCAGCCAGGGCAACATAACCAGGTTGCAAGCCAGGTCTCCAGCCAGGTCTGTAGCTGGAGGCAGGTGAAAGGCAACCATACATTGGAAAAAAAAAAAAAAAAAAAAAAAAATTAAGTCGTCATAAACACAGCCTTTCCTGGTTTCACTAACAGGAGGGAGCGTGTTTTCCACAGACAAGAAATCATTATCTATTGATTTGATCCCGTGGTTACCCCTGACTTATTAGCCTGCATCATTGTTCGTAACGGCATCGCCCCGGGGGCCGGGATTTCCACCTGCAGACACCCCGTCTTCGCGCCGATGGTAACAGGAGCGGGCACCGTGAGGCTGATGCGTCATGCCTCGTGGCTACAGCACCGAGACAGTTATTTTGTGACGTCAGAACCCCCGAACAGCGAAGGATGCAGCTACGTTCATCAGAGCTCGGGGCACCCCACTGGGAATGCGGGCACCACCTCCAGGCTGGCCCCGGGACGGCTGGGCCTGCGGGGCTGCACCATGCCCAGCAGCGTGTAGCAGGGACCTGGCCCACGTGGTTGCCCGGGACTGCAGGGCTGCCCATGCCAGCTCCCTGCCCCCTAGTCGCCCGCTGGTCCAGTCAGGTGGCTGGGACAGGGCCCGCCCTTGCTGAAAAGGCCTATTTTATGACAGACCATTGACCTCTGCCAAAGAATTGGGTCACATGGTGACCTCGTTCTGCTAGTTGGAAAGGGGCCTGGGTAGAAAGTTCATCTCCCGGGAGGCCTGTTGAATGAACTCCCAGGTTGGCCCTGCGCCCAGACGTGGATAAATGTGACTCCATCCGCTCCTCTGCAGGGGACCTGTGGCGGGGCTGAAACTGCATTTACAGAGCAGGAGGGTGGGCCCAGGTGAGCAGGTGACAGCTGGAGCGTGGCAGGGCCAAGACCTGCTGCACACCCGTGCGCTCGGCCACCCCTGCCCGCCACCCAGAGCTCTGAAACGTGGGCTCCGCCACCCTGGGCGAGGGGCCTTGGTATCGAGCCAGAGGCTGGACTAAGTGCCCCAGGTGTGGCTGCTCTTCCTGGGCAGCAGCGTGGCGGTGACCACAGCACCCGTCCCTTCGCAGGCATTTTACCGAGCACATACATGGACACCGTGAGCGGGTGTGTTGGTACCTCGGAATGAAGGAGGTAGAGGGAATCAGCATTTACAGGTTGCGCTCCAGGGGCCCGTGCTGCGCTGGGCTCTCTCCCGAGTTCCGGCTTCTGACGTCTGCAGCCGTCTGAGTGGGAGACGAGCCTTGTTAGCAGACACGGAAGGCTCCCAGGTGGAGGTGACTCGGGTGGGGGAGCTGGGAGCCAGCACCGATCAGGAGCTTCCCGTCTGTGAATGGGACGGGGCAACAGGTGGAGGGAGGAAAACAATGACACTCATAGCAGCTGACAGTCACTTGCTCTCACCATGTGCCAGGCTCAGCATCAGGCATTTTCTATTTGTTTTCTCACTTGTCACCAGACTTTGAGGTCCCCGTTGTCCAGATCAGGGGGCTGAGTCTCAGAGCAGTGGGCAGGAGTGTCGGAATGGCCTGGCCGGAAGCAGGACCCCATCTGGTCTTGAGACCTTGGGGGCCCAGGAACCTAGAAGCCAGCGTGAGCCTCCGCAGGGCGGCTGAGTGGGGGCCGGCCTTGCACGGGGGGTGAGGGGCTGCGCTCCAGGACCCTCCCTGGGAACTCGGGGGCTGCTGACCGCTGAGGTCTTCAGGGCATAGTCTTTCCCAAATCTGGCAGGAGCAGCCCCAGGATGAGAGTTGGCCCTGCGGGAAACTGGAACGAAATAGGGAAGTCTGAGACTTCCATCGCCTACCATGGATGCCACCGCACAGCTTGGCTGCTGACTGTCATGTACCCTTGCGTCTAGCAAACTCCCAGGGACCAGAGTTCCTGCTGCCATCAGCCTGGCACGGGTCCCCTGCCCCGTGTGCCCATCGCAGCGTTTCATGGATGTGTCTCGCTTTGAAGAACTATAGGGAAGGTCCAGGAACAGGCTCGCTCCTCCAGCCCTGCCGCTCCTCCAACGTGGCCGTGGAAAACAGTGTCATTCAGCTGGTGCCACCCCCCCCCCCACCAAGTTCAAGTGGCTCCTCGAACCAGCCACTGAAGGAATGTGCCCAGGATCACGGCCACACACAGTGGCAAGAGGCACTGAGGGGGTCGCAGAGTCGATGCTGACGGGACTGGGAATTGTCTGACACTCTTCCAAGTGCCTTCCCTGTATTTTCTCACTGGACCCGCATCCCAGGACCGAGAGGGGAGGCAGAGAGGGCAACTGGAGGGGGTGGAGGGGCACGAAGATGCTGCTGCAGCCCTGAGACGGGCCGTGGGCTGACTGTGGTCGGGCCAGCGAGTGTCACTTGGCACCTGCTGTGCTCCAAACTTCAGGGTCCAGGGATGACACCGGCAAGTTGGAAAATGTGTGCTGGGCTGAGAGAAGTTGAAATTCATTCCAGGCAGCATGTACCTGCGGCAAAGAGGTCGCAGCCAGCCCAGTCCCAGGCACTCGCCCTCAGCGTCCACGCTGGACAGGGAGGGCACCGGGCATGGCCCCTTTTTCCTGCTGCTTTGGACGCACTCCAGCAAACCCATGGGCAGGGGCTGCGGCTGCCGGCGTGGTTTTGCCTGCAGCCATCGGGCAGAGCCTGCTGACCCCCATTCCAAAGGCTGGCGTGGAGTCCGAGCTGCGGGTCCTTTCAGGGGCTCACAGGCCCTGTGCACATGTGACATCCTGTCTCGGGCCAGCCTCCCAGCAGCCTGGCTGGCCAGAAGTGGGTGATAATATCAGTGCTTTAAGTTAAGATTAAGACAGAAAAGTGCAAAGCTTGATGCCAAGCGGGTGTGTGGGCGAGGACTTGGTGCCCTGCGGGCTCTTCCCTCGCTCTTGGCTGGCTTCCTCCGTCTGCAGGGGCAGGGAGGGGCGGTGGCCTCCTCCCAACTCACCAGGGACCGCTGTCTCTCTCCCCCCAGGATGTGTGCAGTGGCTGCCCCCCAGGCCCCCCGGGCCTCCCTGGTCTGCCAGGTTTTAAAGGGGACAAAGGTCTCCCTGGAAAGCCCGGGAAAGATGGCACAGAAGGGAAAAAGGTGAGCAGGGAAGGGAAGTTATTTTGATCACAATGTGTTGCATCATCCTGGGGGTCCTAACGCTGCCTCTGGGATACCAGCAGGTGCAGCCTCATCTAGGGCCTGGCTCTGGGAGGCAGGGACCCTTGGGGCCACCTTAGTGGCTGGCTGCCATGCCAGCCGACCACGTGAGTTGTGGGCTCTGCCTGCACATGCACCGCCAACTGTCTGCTCAGAGCCCTGTGGGTGGGGAGATCCCCATGGGGGTCAGCGACTAGGCGTGTGCAGGACGGGGCTGGCTGGGGACCCTGGGCATGGACTTCAGACACTCATCCTTGTTTTTTGCGTTTTTTCCCTGCGACAGGGAGATGCTGGGCCCCAGGGCCTCCCAGGGCCCCCAGGAACAGCCGGGACACAGGTCAGTGAGCCTTCCTAAGGGTCCAACATCCATTCTGCTCACCTCGCTGGTTAATCTCAGTGCAGGAGAAGAGGTGCGCAGTGTTAAGGAAGACTGGCTTTCAGAGCAGAAACCACGTTCAAGTCTGGGTGGCCTTGGGCGGCAGGGTCATTTACACATGTTGAGTGTCAGGTGGTTCCTTTGCAGGTGTCCAGGTGGTTGCAAGGGGGGCGTGAGCTGCGGGACTGGAGTGTGTGGTACATGAGCCGTTGGAGCTGTGTGGCTTTGGGCAAAGCCCTTGCCCTCTCTGGGCCTCACCTTCAGCCCTCACTGATGCTAATAAAAGCGCCTTCAGAGATGTGTGAGGGCTGGGCAATGGAATAGCTGAGAAGACATTATGTTGTGTGAAATCACAGTCAGTTGTGATTATGGTCAGGAAGGTGCTGTGCCTGGCAGGAGTGTCACTAACTGTCCTATCCAAACGGTAGGATGTTCTGTGGTGTCACAAAGCCAGCTGGGAAGCTCTGGCTGCCAGAGTGAGTGTCTGGGCCGTGGCCCTTTGTGCTCCTGCCTGGCCAGCTCTGGAGTGCGGGGATGGAGGCAGGGACGAGCGGGGGCTGACTGCCCTCCGCCCACACCGGGGCCCCCCGGGCTCTCCCTGGTCCCCTGCGGCCTCTGCTGCTGGGCGCTCCCACGTCACCTGCCCCTGTTTCCAAAGTGCCGCCCTGGCTCTCCCTGTGGCCTGCCTGGGACAGTGTGGCTTGTCTGATGGGGGTGCAACAGCCGCCCGCCAGTAGGACGAGGAGCCAGGACTCGGACCTTGAGGCCGGAGGCCCGTGTCTGACCCCGGACGGGGCTCTGCCCTTCCGCCCGCTTGAGGTAAACCAGGGGCGAGAGCGGAGCCGGCACCCGGGCTGAGCTCTCTCCCACCCTCCACTCTGCTGCTCCAGGACCCCGGCGCCTCGGTAGCCAATATAAATAAGACTCAGTGCAGTATTTAAAAACTATACAGTAATGCAATCCTAGATTCACAAGAAGCAGAAGAGGGAAATTTGAAAAAGATGGCTCCCAGCCTTACACTTGAATGACTTGCCTCTCACTGCCCCGTGATCCTGGCCCCCCTGGAGCTGTTCGGTTACATTCTGATACTGTGTTTGCCTTGAATTAGTTTGCGCTAATTTTGACATTTAAAAAGGCAGCCCTGGAATATTCTGTACCTTGGATTCTGCGGTTTGTAGAGCCCCTTACGTGTCACCTCTGCGGTGAGGCCTCACGTGAGCCCCCGGGGCCCGGCCCTGGGAACTGGGGCCGTTACACTCACCATTGAACCGCAGGCGAGTGGGGCGTCACTGTGGAAAGCGCTCTCCGGGGCCTGGCTGGTGGGCTAGGACGCCCAGCATCTGCCACCTCTGGGCTTTGATGTGACCAGGGCTGCCGCCAGTCCCCAGTCCAGACGGAACGAGAGCTTTTCCCGGGCGAGGTTAGGCTCAGAGACGCCAGGAAAGCGAAGCAGCCTCGTCTGCGCCATTTCCTACGTGCTACCCTCCCTTCCCGGGGCCATCAGCAGGGGCTCAGCTTCGTGCCTGGGGAGTTTCTGCACCAGTTACCCCAGCTGATCCCTGCGCATCCGTTGCTGCCAGATTGCTGGCTGCTGGGCGTAGCCCCCACGGAGGATCGGCCTTCAGAGAAGCACAGCCGCTCAGTTAAACAGCTGAGCAGTTTCCCGGCTACTACGTGGGGGTCCCACCAGCCCAACCTTGCTTGAAGAGCTGTTGTCCTGGGGTAACGCTCTTTTATAACTTGGTGCAGGAGAAGGTTTGTTCTGTCACAAATACAGAGCAACCGAAAAGCCTCCATCCGGGAAAGGAACAGGAATTAGCGCCGCATCAGAATGGCGGGGTCCTGACTCCCCCACTTGAGAGCTCGTGGTGACCTTCAGGCGCCCAGGGTTGGGGTCCGCCCCGCCCAGCGAGCCCCCACGCTGTTGCAGCCACCAGCCAGGGTACCTGCCTTATCATGCGACCTCTGCAGTGTCAGCGTCCTCCTGGGAGGTAGCGGTCTTGTCCCACTTCGCAGGGGAGGAAAGCCAGGCTTAGCAAGATGAAAATGCCAGTATTCCAAAGCCGGTGGGGGACAGAACCGGGGTGAATCCCTGCCTTTCTGACACTGGCGTCCGCCCTAACTAGGACCCTGTCACACCCACACCGGGACCCCAGCATCAGCACCACGGACAGCTCCCAGCCGGTGCAGGGCCTCCGTCCCCTGCCTGCCTCTGGCCTTGGCTCTGCTTGGACGGGTCCCCTTACCCATTGTCATCGTTGTGGGGAAAGAGTCCAGAGAAGTTCCATGTCCTGCCTGGGGACTCACGACTGCCTGCTTCTTAGCTTCAGTCGCAAGCCGGTCTCTGTGCCCTTCCTGCACCCACGCCCTTGTCCAGGAAGCAGACGGGAGGGCTGGTCCACCTCCTGTGTTGGGAAACGGGGGCTCTGCAAGCCATGGACTGAAGAAGGGTTTGTCCGCTGCTATGCGGGGGCAGCACTTGTTCATGGTTTCCCAACTAGGTGCGCCCTGGTCAGTTTGCCTCCCGTTTGCCTGTGGTTGCGGTGCCCCTGGAGGATGAGCCTCCCCAGGATTCGCGACTGCTCTCTGGTGGCCGGGCCTGGGGAGGTTACTGCTGCAGGTGGTCACAGAGCCCCATCCTGGGCCTGCAAACTGCAGGGCGCGCGGGTGTTAGGGGTCAGGTGGAGAGCGGCTGCTGGCAGGGCTGTGGTCCCGGCCCAGGAGGAAGAAGGAGCAGGGTGACCCTCAGAGACGAGACGCCGGGAAGGTGCATTTCTGCAGCCACATGTGCATAGCCCCTCCGGGAGGGAAAAAATGCTGATTATTTCCTCTTCCATGGAAAGTATGTGGTTTGTTTCATCCACGAATCTGCCAACTGGAGGATGAGAGCTGTGAGGATTGGAAACACGGCACAAGCAGAAATTCCTGGTGCTGCAGGAGTTTCTGAAGGAAAAGATAACCCGCCCACAAGAGACCCTGGCATCCCACCCTGCCCAGAAGGTGACCTGCGTGCTCTCTCCAGAGCAGATGTCCCTTCTCACCCAGAGCTGCCTCAGTCCTGAAAGGCCCTCACCAAGCGTCCCCTTAAACCGTTCCTTCCAAGTCAGGGGATGTCAAGATGGATCAGACGTGGATCATGACTGTCAGGGCCTGATGCTGTGTTGGAGAAGAAAGGTCTACATGCTGGTGACACTCAGAAAAGCCAGACTGGGGCTGGAGGCCACCGAGAGTGGTGGGCACAGCCTGGGCGCATTGGAAGTCAGTTGGTTCTCCAACCTGGCTCCGCCCCATAGGAGCTGAGTGAAATCTGCTTACTAGTCATAGGATTTCGGCAGTTCATTAGACTTCTCTGAACCTCCGGTTCCTCCTCTGGTCTGTCTCACAAAGAGGGCGGGAGGACTAAACAGGGAACATTCACCAGGACTGGTCCAGGACATAAGAAGTGTCCGATACATGGAACTCCCAGTGGTCCCCACAGTTGCTGCTATTTGGATTAATAGCAACTATGACACGTGGCTTCAGATTTCTTATCAGTGCACTCTTGCTGATAACCTACCTCATGGAGTCATCTTACTGGCTAAATTCAGTATTTTGGCATATTAAGTGTGTGTATGTATATATTTAACATGTATAAGTACATTTGCATCAGCTCAGGCTGTTAAAAGAAGCCCATGAAATGGGATTTCACTTAGAGAGCCCACAGAATGCCTGGCAAAGTAGGGCCTCTGCAAATGTCATTCAACCCTCACCTCTGGCGGGAAGCGAGCCAGGCTCGGGGGTGGCTGTGCGGGTACTGTCCCCCCCTGCAGGGCAGGAGGCAGCAGGGATGACTGTGGGGATCCTTGAGCTGCTGACATTCTCATTGTTGGGAGATGGGGATTGAAGCCATTCTAAGCCCAGACTGAAGCCTGGAGTTTGAAAGGAAACCATTTACTTTCAAGGCAATTGTCCTAAATGTCAGAGAAGCAATGAGCTATTCTGTATCTCGACTCTTCATTGGATTCCAGCGCGGCCTGCAGGCCGAGTGGCTGTGTAGATTTCAAAGCAGCAGAAGAGATTACATGCAAAAATGTTGGGACGAATGCTCTTCCCCCGGAGCCCACTTCTTCTGCGGCTACACAATGGCGTTTGGCACTTCGGAGACGTCAGCTCTCCCAACGTGCTCACGGAGGCAGGCGGGGTGTCCATCAGTGGTGGCCGTCACTGATGACCTGCTGGCATGGGGCAGCCTGGGTGGAGAGAAGGCTCATCCTGATGCTTCAGTGAGAGAACTGGGGGGTCTGGACCAGGAAGGACCCTCATAGACTGACTTCCCTCCCTCCTTCATTTGCTGGGTGAACAAACAGAGTGAGGAGGGAGCCGTGGCCCACTCAGCAGTGCAAAGGTCAGAGATGACAGGCTCGGAACCAGGGCTGCTAGGATCGACTTGGTGCCAAAGACGTAGTTCCCTGCGTAACGTCCTCTTTGAAATGTTTTTTAATAGCATTTTACTGAAATACATTTGTTAACACGGTAAATGCAGAGCCAGGATAGGTGACAGTTAACAGAGATTGGAACCTTCAAGGGTTGCTGTCAGGGTTGCTGTGTGAAAAATACTCTGATAGGTAGGTTGCCTGTTAGGAGTATTTTTATAACCACAATAATGACAGTGGTTGTGATATGATGATGATGATGATGATGGTGATGGTGGTGATGATGATAATCATGGTGACAATGGTGATGATGATGGTGGTGATGATGGTGATGGTGGTGATAATGGTGATTATGATGATTATTGTGGTGGTGATGGTGATGATGATGATGGTGATGATGATGATGATGATGAGGGTGGTGGTGATGATGTTGATGGTGGTGATGATGATAATGGTGATTGTGATGATAATCATGGTGATGATGGTCGTGATGATGCTTGTGGTGGTGATCAAGGCAATAGCGAATGTTTATTGAGAACCAACAATGAGCTCATCACTAGCTTAAGCACAGTGTAGATTTTAGCTTATTTAATCGTCACAAATTGATGACAAAGACACTATTACTATAATTCTTACTTAGCGGTAAGGAAACAGAGAATTGAAGCACGTTGCTCAGGGATACATAATTAGTAAATGACAACGCCATGATGCACCTACAAACGATGTAAAATAGTCATTATAACCAACATTTATGGAGCTTACAGTGTGCTGAGCTCCAGGCCGAGTGTTTTCCACGTGCTACTGATTTCATTTTCCTCACATTTCCTAAGCTTGGCAATCGCTCTTTCCTCTCTGTAGATAAAAGCCTCAGAGCTCAAATGACCAGCTCAGGGTCCAGAGGCGGGAGGGAGGGGGTGAGAACATACGTGTGCAGAGACAGCCCCTCCCTCAGCCCCCATCCGTGCCACCCCACCCACCACCCCCTCAGCTTCTCACTCGTCCTCACCCACACCTAGCGGCACTGCCCGTAGACACTGCTGATTCTGCCCATTTCCCTGCCCCACCCAGAACATCGTCCCACCTCCCTCTTAGCTGACCGGCCACCCCTCATCCTGAACCTCCAGCCACCCCGCACCGCAGCCAGCGGAGCCCTCCTGATGTCCAGGGCAGCCACACACCCTTCTGTTGGTGCCCAGTGCCCACCCCTCAGTCACATTCGAGGGGCAACGTGCAAGGCTCTGCACGAAGCGGGCTCTGCCCATCTCCTGAGCCCCATTTCCACTGCCCCCCATTGGCCCCCCACAGCCCAGTTGCATCATTGTGTCAGCAGCTGTTCACCCCGACTTGGTCCCTGTGCTGACACCGCACCCCGTCTGCAGCATGAACTTGCGGGTGAATGAGCCCCGCAGCTCTCCCGTGCGGTGCGACCTGGCAGGACCTCTCCTCACTGGCTGTCCTTGTCCCCAGGGGAGGAAAGGAGAGCCCGGAGCCCACGGAGAGCGAGGACAGAAGGGCGACCAGGTAAACGCTCGGCGAGCAACGCTCACCTCAGGAAGTGACCCCCTGCCTCAGGCCTGGCGTCCCCCCTTGCTCTTCTTCCTGTGCAGTAGGGTTTCTTTCCTAAATCTCGTTTTCCTGGTTCCCACCTGAATCCTCTCATCTGGCCGCAGTCCCCACCCGCAGTGATCTGAGCAGCCTGCCGTTTAAAAAATGCCTTTGGGCCTTTGCTTTCAGTGCTTGTGGTTCACCCAGGTGGCAGCCGCTTATTAGAAAGCACCCCTTTCTTTCCCTGACCCCCCGTCGTGTAATGCAGGTGCTGTCGGAGACACAGGACAGTGGGGGTCACGCAGCCTTCGGTCCCGTGAGGGGGAGGGAGGCCCATGAGCAAGGGACCCAGGCCGGCCGAGCTGGGGTCGAGGCCTGAGTGACGTGGCTGGAACCCCCGCTGTGCCCGGAAACCACGCCGTCTGGGTTGCACTTGCCAGCAGAGCTGTCGGAGGGGGTGGCTATCGAAGGGGGTGGGCCCACAGCGAAGGTCGCAGCTGTGATTCCGGCGGCAGGGATGGGGGTAGGGGAGTCATTTATTTTAGGGAGCTTTGCTGGCTTTTATAAACCGGCGTACGGAACGAAGTGCGATTTCAATGCTCCCTACCCTGCCGCTTGCTTAGCTCCTGCAACGCGCAGACCCCTCTCCTCGTGCGGACGTGACTCCTTAAATCAGTGGTGTTGTTGCCACGGCGTGGAGGTCGTAGTTCCGTTAACCCGCCAGCCCCGTGTGGGCCGTCCTGTCTGCATGCGTGTGCTTGTTGACACGCTTGTGCCGTGGGCCTCCCACCTGCACCTGCACCTGCCGCTGTCGCCGCAGCCTGGCCGGCCACCCCTGGCCTCCCGGCTCCTCGCCTCTTCCCCACGCCTCGTTCTTCACACTATGTTGGAGCAACCCCCCTTCAGGATGGACTCACTTCGTAAACACCGTCAGATCTCTGTCAGCCCAGGGAAGCCCCAGCGGTTTATAGACACTGGGTCTTCATCCACGTTGGTGATGGGTCGGCAGGCAGATTCCGGATCCGGGTCTGAAACTCGGCAGGTGCATAAAGCCTCGCACGAGTCGCTTTAAACAACTGCCCCTCTGTCTCCTAGGGTCACCCCGGAGTTCCAGGCTTCATGGGGCCCCCAGGGAACCCCGGACCACCGGTGAGTCATCACCTTAGTCCTCTCCCCTCCCGCCTGTGTCATTCGAGCACACTCTCCCTTCTCACCGGAGATGGTGCCACCCTGGACACACCTCCTATTTAAAGGAACGAGCTGACCCTTACAGGCCCCAGGGGACCTCAGGGGCAGTGGCGGACAGCGGAGTCAGAATGCTGTTGGGGCTAAGGGACACTGGCAGCAGGGACAGAGGCTCGGTTTGTTCAGTTATCTTTACCCAGCTGGGAGGCGGCAGGCCTGGTGTTAGGTCTTAGGTGAGGAATGGAGAAGCAGCTGCTGTCCCCCATGGGAACCTGGCCTGGCCTGGCCTGGTCACGCAGGGTCACGTGAGCTCTGGCTTCCCTGGACTTACTCCAATGAATGGCTATGACAGTGGCTGCGCATTACTGCCATTCATCATTGCTGTTTTCAACCGTCCACTCCCGATGATTCTCAGGCGTGTGGTATTAGTATAACGATAACAACTGCTTCCGTCGCACCTGCGGCTCTGACGCTGGCTGACCCCTTCTTAGCACACCCGTCTCCCCGTGCCCAGGCCCCCATGAACCAGTCTTACTGAGCCTCTGCTCCGAGTCTGCCAGGGTCCTTACCAGCCGTAGCCATGGTAACAGCCAGCAGGACTGTCCTCACCACACCCGGGACGGTCCCGAGGGAGTCCCCTTGCGCTGATCAGGGGCCCTGGCCTCCCAGGCCTTCCAGAAAGTGGGCCGCTGGTCCCGGGTGAAAGGCCACTGAAAGGAGACCTGCTTCCACATTCGGGCCAACCTGTTGCAATAAGTAGAGAGAAGGGTGGGGTCATGAAGTTAAAATGTGTGAAATTAAGCTTGCTTCATCTTGTTTTTAACCACTGCTAGTTGACCCCGAATTCTGTGAGTTAATTCTTAGACTAAATCAAGTTGTTTTAAGTGCATTTCTGAAAAATAAATGACAGCCTTTCCCTGACGAGGAGCTGGAGTTAGTATCCTGCCCGCTCGGCCGGGCTGGGGATGAAGCTGTGGATTCGTTCGTGTGAAGAGCCTTGGCCTGCCCAGCTCCTCCACCACTGATTTTTGGGGGAAGTGTTCCCTGGCCACTGCCCCCGAGAGACACGTTAGTTCCCAGCAAGCAAACCGACGGACACAAGGATCCCGGGTGGTGGCCGCGGGGAACAGGCGCTCGGGAGGCCGAGTAGCCGCTACCGAGGCAGGACGCGGAGGAGGGCAGGACAGGGACTCCGGCACGTGGGGACTGGACTGAAGGCAGGAGGAACGGCACGTGCAAGAGCCCTGAGGCAGCCGCGCACGGGCTCACCTTGGCCTCCTACCCGCCACGGCGTCTCTCCCAGTGATCCGTCTGCACGTCCCTCATCTGACACAAGCGATGTGGCTTGTCTCCCTGGAAGATAAATCCTGTTGCTCTTTCTTTGCTTTCTGCCCCGAAATGTCCCCTGATAGGAGCTAAAGTGGCCCTGTGATGTGAGACCGTGTGCTGTTGTCTTAGGGACAATGGGCTGTGGCCCATCCTGAGATGTGGCCGCGTCTTCCCCGCGTCTCTGCGCTGAAACCTGGCCCTGCAAGGGGGATGGGACAGAGGCCCCTTTGACACCCGCACGGTTCAGGGGCCGGGGAGGCTCCGTGCACAGAGGTGTTGGTGGTGTCTGGCCAAGTGTGTGCTGGCCTCACGCTCGGCCTCCTCACCCGTAGGGAGCAGGTGGACTCGCAGGCGCTGCCGGACCACCAGGAATCCAAGGCCCCCCGGTAAGTTCCAGGACAGGGTCTGCCTGCCTCTGTGCTTGCTGTCCCCAGAGCCGAGTGCTGCCCGCCCCGCCCTGGCCGCGGCCCCGTCTCTGTGGCGGGCACGTCCGCAGGGTCTCTTCCCTGCAACCCAGCCCTTCTGTTGGGGCCCCGCCTCCCTGGCCTCTGAAAGAAAGGCCTGGGGGACATGGGGTGGGCGCAGGGGCCACGCCATCCAGTTCTGGGGTAGCGTGTGGGGTGTCAAGGGGCCATGAGTCCAGGTCCCGAAACTCCACCACAGAGGCTGCCCCTTGAGCCAAGCTGTGTACCCCAAAGCCACACTGTGCTCGTGGCCCGACGTGAGGACCTCTCGGCTCACTGCCCTGAGCGCAGGGTGACCCTAGGGTGGCAGCACCGGCAGAGTGGCCACTGCGGGTACGTGTTCCCTGAAAGGGCAGCGCAGCCCGCGGCTGTCACTTGCCCCGCCCAGCTGCCCCGCACGTTAGGAGGGTCCGGGGTCACTGTCTCCACTTCATAAATGAGGGAAGTGAGGATCGGGGAAGTGGAACTACCAGATCAGGGTCGTGCCAGGTACAGGCCCCGCCGCTGGGAGTGTCAGGGTCGCAGTCCAAGTCTGGTCTCCCTGGACTCCAGTGCCAAGGGCACCTTAGGAATCACCCAGGACAGCTCCCACTCCTCATGGGGGACAGGTATCAAAAGTGACCATTGGTGGTAAAAGAGAATGAATGAGGCCACCTGGGGGGGGGTGTCCCTGGTCAGTTCCTGTCCTGCCCTGGGTCTGGTACCCACAGCAGCCCTGGTGCTGTGCTCAGTGCTCTGCGGCAGAGACTGGATCTTGTCCCCTGGGGGGCAGGGCTGAGTTTGGTCTGTGAGCTCCAAGCCCCAGCCTGTCCCACCCGGCCTCTAGTCTCAAATGCCTGAGCCTGGTGACAGGGCCAGAGAGAGTCCAGCCGTGAGCCCAGCCTGCCCTGTGCTGCTCTGGCCGGACACCCATGCCTCTGCACAGGCAGGAGGGGTGCAGAGCACCCACTCTTTCTCACCAAAGCCCCCTCCCTTCCGTGTGACGTCACGTGCTTGCAGAAAGCCCCTCGGAGAGATTAACGGTGTTTTCCTGCCCTGGATCTTTTAGGGGAAGGACGGCCCTCCTGGCCCCGAAGGCCCGTCCGGGTTCCCTGGAGTCCCAGTAAGTGCCATTTAGAAAAATCTGACTTCTCCGCACACAAATCAGCAGCCATAATGCACTTCACCATCATCAAAGCAAGGCATGGTCACGTTGGGAGTTTGTGTGTTCCAGAACAGGAGAGGAAAAGTGATCACTAAATTAAAATGTCAGTGCAGTTAGCATCGCCCTTTTATGTATATATTTGCTGTTGTTTACTTACTTAAATAGCATTTTCATTATTCTGCCCATATACGTTTACATACATAAATAGGGTTTTATACACCCATACAGTGAAGACCATCCAAACAAGCACATGTATCTGAACACATAATGGAGACAATTAATTATTGTGATGCTGTAAACATTTTCTATTTTCCACACTGGTGTTAAGTTTTCATAGATTTCACCTTCGCTCTAACAAATGCCCCGTAATCTTTGCAGTCACCCTCCAGTTGCCTCACCAATCGCCCCGTTAGCGTTGTTTGCACGCGTAGCACTCACCTAATCCTGCATGACGGTCCCCAAAGTGCAGTCAGTTGTCAGGGTTCTGTCCTGTCTCAGGGTTTTGGTGTGAGCTGCATAATTACTTGCCACCATCATGGCCTTGTTAATTCACAGGCTTCTCCGTGAGGTGGAGCCCTCCCCTCTGTCAGCGGTGATGCTGGCCCAGAGGCCAGGGCTGCTCCCCATTGATGAGTCCTCGTGCGGGGCTCCAGCCTGGTCTGGGCCCGTCTCCCGGCCTCCCTGGCCACGGCCCTGGCCTTGCCCTGACGGTGCATTCTCCTATTCCAGCCATACTAGCTCTCTTGTGGCTCCCCTCCTTGCCCAGCCACAGGGCCTTTGCACAGGCACTTCTGTCCGCCCAGAAAGCCCGCTTGTCACTCCTGGTGAAAGCAGAGGTCTTTGACCTTTCCCAGCCCTTTGTGAGCTCCAGGAGCTGTGCTGAGGGCTGTCCCGAGAGCCATTCAGCGTCCTCATCTTCATCAGCACCTGCACCTCCCCTCCTACTGCCACTGTCAATCCAGGGTCCAGATACGAGGCCCCGTCACCCCATGTTCAACGTCACAAATGTGTTCTGAAGGGTCATTTTTCAGATCAGCAGCAATTGTAAAGGAACCACTGTTTCTTGCTTTTTCATTCTGGCTGAACATCCGAGCCAGAATCTAGGGGATAAACCAGGACACCGACCTGTTCTGCCGTGGCTGCTGCACACGGGGTGAGCACGCAGGTCCTCCCCGCTGCGGCATCTCCACGGATAACCGACTGGAGTTTCTCTTGCAGGGGGCAGAAGGCAAGGAGGGCAGAGATGGGAAACCGGGCCCCCCTGGAGAGCCGGTGAGAAACTAAATTCTTCCCATGTACAGGCAGGAGCAGCTGCGGCTGCTGGGAGCTGCTGGGACTGGGCACAGGGAGAGGTGTTTTCTCTGTCACGCCTCTCACTCCTCCTGACCCCCCTGCCGGTGCACCCTGCCGTCTCCACTTCACAGCCAAGGAAACTGAGTCCCAGGGCCAGGGACTCAGAGGCACGTCCTGGGCTGCCGGCAGGATCAGAACCTAATCAGAGCCTGGGCCCCAGCTCTTGTCTGCTCTCTGCCGTTTTTTTCCTAACAGCCTTAGGCAGGCTCCATTGTGATGCTGTGGGAGGGGAAACTGAGGCCAGTGAGCACAGGCTGGAGTAGAGGCCTGATATTTGAAAAGCAGGTTATGCCCCACAACCCAGAGGGCAGCTGCTGGAGCCAGGGAAGAGCCCACCCTTTCTTCAGTGTTCGCACAGAGTGGTGTCTGCGTTTTCTTTTTCTTCAATGTCATCTGTCTGGGGACACACAGAGAGCTGGACCGAGTCTGTGATCCCGATAGCTGTTGGCTGGGCACATGCAGGGACTTACAGATCCCCATCTGTGATGGCGCCATGGCCCTTCCTCAGGCACATGGACCCTGGCCAGTGTCAGGGCCCCTGGTGACTGTGGTGCCCCTGGCAGCCCTATTGGGTGGAGGGCGGCACCTGGGGCTGAGAGACCTGGGGTCTCCAACCAGCCAGCAGCGAGAGACGGGCTAAGGAGGGGGCCACCCATGGACCCCTCCTCGGCTGTGAGAAGGACATGCGCTAGACACTGACATGCAACTTCTCCAAATGTTCTGAGTAATAAGTACATCCTGTGCACGCAGCCTGCCCTGTCCTGTATAGAAATGGGCCTGACTGCGGGAGGCTCCGCACGACAGATGAAAGAGTCACCACTCACTGGAGGGTGGCACCCAGCAGAAGGGGCACACGGGTGCTCTGCAGTATGTTATCTCGTGGTCCTCAAGTTGACTTCTGGAGTGATGGGCATGCGTTATTCACAGATGAATTAAAATGACACAAGCATATTTTACACCAAACATACAGCCACAGCCGTATGAAGGAACTGGCTCAAGATGCTGCCTGCGCTGACAGGCTCTGCGGCCTGGGAAGAGTCCAACTCAACGCAGAGCCTCAGCTTCTTTTTAAATATGAGACTAGGGACAGCAGCTCTCAGGAGTGGACAGACAGTGGGTGGATGGGTGATGGATGGATGATGGATGATGGATGAATGGATGCTGGATGGATGGATGATGGATGAGTGGATGATGGATGATGGATGATTGATGATGGATGAATGGATGATGGATGATGGATGATGGATGACGAATGAGTGGATGACGGATGACAGATGGATGGAGAATGGATGATGGATGATGGGTGATGGATAATGGATGAGTGGATGATGAATGAATGGATGACAGATGATGGATGGATGGATGATGGATGATGGATGGATAGATGATGGATGAATGGATGATGGATGATGGGTGACGAGTGATGGATGATGGATGATGGATGAATGGATGATGGATGATGGATGATGGATGGATAGATGATGGATGAATGGATGACGGATGACGGATGATGGATGAATGGATGATGGATGACGGATGACAGATGATGGATGACGGATGATGGATGGATAGATGATGGATGAGTGGATGATGGATGATGGATGATGGATGATGGGTGATGGATGATGGATAAATGTATGATGGATGATGGATGACGAATGAGTGGATGACGGATGACAGATGGATGGAGAATGGATGATGGATGATGGGTGACGGATAATGGATGAGTGGATGATGAATGAATGGATGACAGATGAATGGATGACGGATGGATGGATGATGGATGATGGGTGAATGGATGTTGGATGATGGATGATGGATAAATGTATGATGGATGATGGATGACAGATGAATGGATGACGGATGGATGGATGATGGATGAATGGATGATGGATGATTGGATGATGGATGATGGATGAATGGATGTTGGATGATTGGATGATGGATGATGGATGAATGGATGTTGGATGATTGGATGATGGATGATGGATGGATGGATGACGGCGGGTGGGGAGGGATGAGGAATTACAGGCTCCTCAGGAGGGTTCTGCTCGGGGAGCAGAGCAGCACCTGGGCCCTGCAGGGGCTCGGACTGGATGCCGTCAGTCAGCTGGCCAAGCGCTTTGGGCCTCGGGGCCCGTCTGTAAAGCGCAACAGTCATCGCTGCCTTGCGGTGGTTTTGTGGGTGGGAATAAAGTCGTTGACACCAAGGGTGTCTACAGAATTCCTGAGGATGCAGAGGGGCCCAAGGACGGTTCTGGTGCGGGTGGAACTCTGCAGCCACACCAGCCGGGAAAACCAGGGCGTCGCCAGCCTGGAGGCAGGGTGGGGACCACGGAGCCAGGGGATGGGCTGGCAGGGGAACAGGGACAGTTCTGTGGGGACCAGGGAGCCTGGCGGGCAAGAGTAGGTGGGAGGGTCCCTGAAATGCCAGCCTCATACCCTTCTTCTTCTCTTTACTTCAGGGCAAAGCAGGAGAGCCGGGGCTGCCAGGACCAGGGGGTGCCCGAGGCCTCCCCGTAAGTGCCGTGTGTGTGCGTGTGTGAGCCTGCGTGTGTGCAGGCTCGTGTGTGCGGTCCGTGCTGGAATAAAGTCACCAGCCCCATGGCTGACACGGGGCGTAGGGGTGTCCCCTGCTGACGGATGTGGGGTTCAGCATTCCTCTCCTTCAGGACAGGAGGCCCCGGTGGGACAAATTCAGTTCTTTCACATACTGTGGCTAGAAAATTTATTTTCACAATTGCAGCCAATGTAATTGAGTCATTGTTCTTGGCTTTTCTTTGGTCTTAGCCTATTTGTCACCATTTTAATGGGCTTTCTCTGGATGATAGAAACCAAAAAGGAGTCAGTTTTAGTTTTGAACATTTTTCACGGCTAAAGATGTTTTACCAACTTTAAAAGTACTCTTTCTCACTGTAAAATAATAACAGTGATGATGGTAATACCTAGAAAGAGAATAAAAATAATGTAATAGAAAAGGAAATAGTGTTCCTTATAATTCATTCTAGTATATCCTTCCTGCACATGAATTCTGACATTTACCTACCCAACTCTGGTTGTCAAGCTATTATAGATGTAAATACATGGACACAGATATTTTTCTATAAAAATTCAATTGATGTATTCTAGGGTTGTTGAGATATTTTTTTGATAAATGCTTCACTCCTTCATAATTTCAAAATTGTTTACACAATTCCTTAAGTTTGTTTTTGAGGAAAACTATGATTTTTACTGAAAAATTTTAAAATTTAAAATCCAATTCTCTGGCAAGGAAGTAAAAAACGATAGTTCTCTTTCTTTCATGTGTTTTTCTGTAGCAAAAGAAAACAAAACAAAAAAACCAATAACCCACCTGGCTCATATTCAACATGGAGAAAATAAAACACAGAATCAATTTCCTTTGGGCTAATAAATCTCTTTGCTTGTCACCTGAATACACAGAAGGAGAAGAAACACAGAATGGAGGAAACCACCTCAGTGCGGGATTAAAACGTGGAATTAGTGATTTTTGTTAAGGGGACCCCTGGCCTATTGGATAGGAGGGGCCTCCTCTCAGCCATTGGCTGGGACATGGGTGGGGTGGGACCCCAGTGGACTGAGAGGTATCGGGTCGCAGCGGGGAGGGCAGAGGGTGGAGACACTCAGGCGAAGGATGCCACACCACCTTGGCTGGCAGGGCGTGAAGTCAGAGCAGACAAACTTGGGTTCAGCATTCACTTTTTCATTTGTTAATGCTGTGGCCTTGGTCAGGGGCCTCTCTGAACCTCTGTGTCTTCTTCTATGAACTGGGGATCAGCAGGGCTCCCGCATCTGCAGGGCGGTTGTGAGCACAAAAGGAGAATAAATATGTAACGTTCCCGGCCAGGCGTCCCTCGGTTGGTCTTTTTGTCCATGGCCACCTGGGGGGAGAGCGCAGCAGGGCCCCTGCCCCTGAGAAGGCTGGATGTGGGGTTCCTGTGTCTTAGAGGAAGGTGCTGGGGCGCAGGCAGGCCCGGTCCCTCTCTGGGGACAGAATGGGCCTGCTTTAGCAGTGGGGCACATGGTCGACCTGTGGTTCAACCTGTCAGCAGCTGCAGAAGTGGGGTCTATCCTCGTTTCATAGATGTGGACTCTGAGTCACGGTGGGGCAGAGTAAGACCCGAGATTTACAGCTAGAAAGTGGGAGCTGACTCCGTGTCGCCCCTGAAGCCCCTCCGCAGGCTACAGGCCTGCACGCTCAGCCAGTGGGCCTTCCTGCTCCCCTCTTTGTGGGTGCTGGTGGCAGGGTGCTCAGGGTTAGCTGACTTCCCAGGTCACAGCGGTTGAATCTGGAATCAAACCTGGGATGATTTCATCTCCCTGGTCCCCCTCTTGTCATCGGCCACTGACACTTTGTGTCACGGCACCAGGGGACAGGTGTCAGAGTGCAGGGGGTGTCTAACGGCCACCACAGCCAGCAAGGTTGGTCGGAGAGAGACAGGAAGTACGGGGCTCACCTGAGGGCTCCGCAGGGGCCTGAGACCACCCGCCAGGTGCCTGTCACTTGGTCCCCTGCTCGCCCAGGAGCCACACGGAGGGCATTGCAGCCAAGTGCCCCACAGTCAGGAAGGTGAGAAAGAAGAATGTCAGGAGGAGAAGGGGCGGTGGCCCTGACCCGGTGTTTGTGGGAGCCGCTCCTGGAGCCCTGCCCATGCTGCAGATGGAGCCAGAAGGAGGGGCCAAGCCACAGGCCGCAGGCTCCTGGGACATGGGACACGGCCAGGACACACCTGTGCTGGGCACAGTGCAGGCCCCACACCACGCAGCTGGTCAGGACTCGGAGGAGCCAGGGTGCGGCGGGACCACCTTGCCCGGTGCCCACCCTTCTCTGTAGCAGCCTGCTCTTCGGTGGACCAACTCTGTCCTCTTTCTTCTAGGGCTTCAAGGGACACGCAGGGGATGCTGGTGTGCCTGGGCCCCAGGTGAGTGACTGTCTCGCCCTGGAGGTCACCCCGGGTGGCCCTGAGCTGTCGCTGGCATGCCCTGGGCTCGGTCCAGCAGGCCAGGGCGGTGCCTCCTCACCCGAGAAAAGCCAAGCGCACCACCGCTCTCCTGGCCTGGTCTTCTCGGCGTTTCTCCGCCGGTGGCTGGCCCGGGGCAGGTGCTTTTCCTTCTGGTGGGCCTGCTCCTGGGTTCGTCCCCTCTCTGCTGCTCAGGGACGCTGGGCGAGGCAGCTGGCACTCCGTGTCTTTCTCTCTAACAGCAGGTGATGTGCTTCTGCTTTTCCCATCTAGGGAGCGCCTGGGGCCATGGGGCCCCCCGGCCGGGAAGGGTCACCAGGAAAAGATGTAAGTGTGGGCCCTGGGAAGGGTCTTAGAAGAAATCCGATCTGTTTCCGTTATTCCTCAGCAGCGGAATCCGCTGTGCAGAACCAGGCCCGTGGGGTCCCCTGCACGCTGCTCAGTGCCACGCCAGCCCTGGCCCCTGTGGCCCCTTGACCCTCTGGCCGTTTGAAACCAGCTGCCCCCCTGCGGCGCTTGCAGAAAGGGGATGGCAGGTGCTCCCGGGCAGCAGGGTGTTGAACCCCCACACTTTGTCCTCTAGAAGGTGCTGCACCCCTGGGTGGCCTCTGCCCTGCTGTGGGGACTGCAGCAGGGACGGTTCCAGGTGACTGTCCAGCGAGTAGGGGCCAGACCTCCAGGAACGCTTGCCGGCCCTGCTGCTTCTCGGCGTCACGGTGGTGTTCCTCACAGTGCTGGGGACCAGGATGGGGCGCTGAGCTGATGAAGGGATACGTGAGGGTGTGCAAGGTCCCTTGGCTCCTTAAAGTGAGGGGCCGTGTTTGGAGTGACCGGCCACTCATAAGGAAATATTTGGACACAGCCTGTGGTCCCTCTGGGGACGTGACCGCCGTTGACTGTGCCACCATCCTCTTCATGCTGTGACCTTGTGATAATGTGACTCCGTCTCTGTTCTAGGGTGACACGGGACCCATAGGGCCACAGGGTCCCCAAGGACTGAGGGGCCTACCGGTGAGTGTTGCTTGCAGACCAGTTTCACGTGCCTGGGCGGGGCCTGTTGCCGTGGTGATATGTCCCCAAGGCTGTCTTGCAGTTTCCTGACTTGTCCCCATCAGCTCTGAGAGGCTTCATCAAGAATCCATAACCAACAATCTACAGCTGAAGTGTGCCAAATGCTTATTTTCTTTTAAAGATTTTATTTCATTATTTTTAGAAAGAGGGGAAGGGAGAGAGGCAGAGAGGGAGAGAGACATCCATGTATGGTTGCGTTTCACCTGCCTCCAGCCACAGACCTGACTGAAGACCTGGTTTGCAACCTGGTTATGTGCCCTGGCTGGGAATCGAACCCGCAACCTTTGGGTTCGCAGGCTGGCACCTTATCTACTGTGCTACCAGCCAGGGCTGCAAATGCTTATTTTCTTGAGCTCATTAAAATGGGCTTCAGTATTTCTCCAGTGACCTCAGCCTCACCAGCTGGAGGTGATACATGGGCTTCCTGACGGAAGAGAAGGTCCCCACCGACCTCAGCGGGGTGTGCAGCCTGGGCAGGCGCTGAGCCTTTATGGGCGTTGGCAGGGCCTGGGGCTGGGGGCACTTGCCTGGGCCGCTCCCTGAGCTCCCCCCAAGCCCGGCGGCAGGTGCCCCGTCCACAGATGGGAAAGGAGGCACAGAGAGGTCAGGGGCCTTGCCTGAGGCCACACAGCTACGACAGGGCAGAGGCAGCCGGGCTCCAGCCTGCAGCCTAATTCGGCACTTTCCTGGCCCGTGTCTGCGACTCTCCTCCTCAGAGGGACCACCTGGCTGGAGGGCCTTGGTGGGGAGTAGGAGCTCAGCTCTTGGGCAGGGGCTGCCGCCTCTGTTCCTCACAGTCAGATCCTGAGGGGCTCCCCAGGGACAACTGGGACCTGAGAAGTGGCCTGAGGTCCCTGGGGGAGCCAGGTCTCAGCCGGCCTCCAGCTCACAGGTGACAGGTGGCTGTCCAGAGCCACGCCGCGTGCACGTTGCCGGGTTGGCCCATGAGCTAGTGTGTCTTGGCCCTTATCCTCCTGCAGCCGGAGAGGGGCAGAGGGGGAGGTACACTTGGCACTCTGAGGAGCTGAAGTGCCTATTTTAGAGGCACACAGATGGGTTGGTGGGTGGGTGGAGGGAGGTGCAGGGAGGAAGGACAGGCAGCTTTCCCTGGAAGGGGTGAGTAGGGACGGTCCTCATGCCTCGGTTTCCTCATCTGTGCCGCAGGGGCAGGGACAGCGATGCGGCATGGTCTGGTGGGTGAGGCGGATGCCCTCCCAGGGTCGCACGTGCCCTTGTGAGGCACGGGGGAGGCCCTATCTGTGATCACCATCCCCCAAGCCAAGCCCTTCTGAGGGTCAGCGGTCGCTTAGCATTTCTGTGCACGATGGTGTTCACGTCTCCTGGGAGCTGAGAGCCGATGCACGTGGAGCTGGGTGTCAGGACAGGTCCGGCGGGGCTGGTTTCTCTTCCCCGACACGGGTTTCCAGACAGCCCGCAGACACCGCTCAGGTCACAGGGCCTTCGCTCTGCCGGGGAAAGGGTGGCGCAGAGTGGGTCCACGTGCCCGCTGCCCTCCTAGCAGAGTGCCAGGAGGAGGGCCAGGCAGACGCGGCACCCAGCGGGCGAGGCCCGCGCCAGGGAGGTGGTGAGCAGAGGAAACGGCCCTCCGCCCACTGAGGCTGAGCGGGGACTTCTAGGTTCATTGGACTTTGATCCTCAGGGTTGACGGCGGGGAGTCGAGCGCCTTCCTGAACTTTCTGATTTGTGTGCTGCCAGGAGTATTACTGGTTAAGTGTCTCCATCAAAACCACCGATGGGCACAAAACACCCACCCCGTGGGTGAATTCAGGGCTGTAAGAGTTGGTGGTAGCGTCTGGAGTGAAGGGACCTTCTGTGTAGTGGTTGCATGACTGGGGACAGGCTGTGCCCCTGCGGGTGTCTCAGCACCCACACCGGCCACATGGGACAGCGCGGGGCCCTGAGTGAGGGCGTAGGGGGGACCAGCGGGCAGACAGGCTCCCCAGGGACCGGGCGGCAGGACGTGAGCCGTGGGTGTTGGACGGTGTGTCCCTTGAGGCCGCCCCTGGGTTGACGGGCGTGTGGACCAGCGCACGAGCATGGTCAGACTGTGGGATGTGCGTCGGTGGGCACACCCCTCCCCTCGCTCCCCCTGTCCAGCTGTCTCTCTGGCGTCGGGGTGGAGAGGCCCTGCTGTGTTTCACTCCTGTTTCTCCCACCAGGGGAAGAGCGGACCTCCGGGATCTCCTGGGGACCCCGGCCCTCCTGGAAACCCGGTGAGTACTGGCTCTGCCCCCAGGGATGGTCCGCGGATGTGGCGCACATCACGATCACCCCTAGAAGCAGTGATGGGAAATCGGGGTGCTAGGAGTGGGCCGTGAGGTGAGAGGACACAGGACGGGCTCTTTCAAAGTGTCCGGCACCGCGGCGATGCGGGGGCTCTCCGTGCACTCAAAGGGACAAAACAGACTAAACAAGTGTCGTAAGGCTGCGCAGTAGCTGCTGGATGTCTTGAGCAGATGAAGAGATGGGGTCAGGCTGACCAACCCTGACCGTCTCAGGGACAGGGGCAGCGTGCGGGGTGTCACATCGATTTGGGAGGTGGGAGGGGGAGGAACTGCAGACGGACGTCCGGAGGAGAGTGGAATGCCATCAGCGAGGGCCCGGTCGATGCATGGATGGCTCGGGATTTGGGGTTCAGGCCTGGTGGTGGGAGGCCGGCTGGGGCAGGTGGGTCTGTGACAGATCCAGGCCGGGAGTCCTAGGATCTCCTGTCCCGGGTCTCTCCCAGCCCTGCACTTGTCATTGTGCCTGCTAGAGTTGGCTGTCCCGTCCGGAGGACCACACTCAGGGTGTGGCGGGTGGAGCAGCCGTGTCCCTGGGCGGGCAGTGCGCTGACCAGCGTGGCCAGTGACCGTCGCCGCTCCGGACGGGAGTGCGAGCAGCGCCTCCTGTCTTGCCGGGAAGCTCTGGGCTTCAGCGCTGACAGTCGCTGTCCTGGGAACGTCCTCTCTCCCGGGCAGACCACACGTCCGGTCCCCGAGCAGAGCCTCTCTTCCCGGCGGCCGGGGACAGCGCAGTCCCCCTCGGCACAGGCAGCGGCCCCCCTCCCGGGCCGTGGCGGGGGCTGTCACTGCGGGTGCGACAGCGGAGAGGAGGGTTGGCCGCGAGGCTGGACTCAGTCCGTGGCGGTCGCCCCAGGAAGGCTGGAGCTGAAAGGTTCCCAAAACCTCCCCAGGAAGTGACCCTTCCACGTCGTGCACCTCCATGCCCCCCAATCGGGAAGGACAGCGTCTCCCTGGGGGTGTCTTGTGGGGGCGCACACACATCCGGGCCTTTGGAGAGGCAGTTCTCCTGTTTTATTTCTGTTCCTTGGAATAGAAGGTCCATTGACTGTTCGCAGACACTGCCCACCCTGGTGGGGACCGCTGGTGCCCCACCCCTTTCCCTGACCCCTCCCCTCCAGCGCCGGGAGGGGCTTGTCCTCTCATTTGTTGTGTTTTGTCGGGGTCTCCAGCCCCCGACGCGCGCGGGAATCCTGAGCTCTCTGAGTCTCTGGCCCTGACCAAAGGCACTAACACCATTTCCCTCCACAGGGCCCGAGGGGAGACAAAGGAGGAAGTGGCAGCCCAGGGCTCCCCGGCTTCCTGGGCCCCCGGGGGCCTCCGGTGAGCAGAGAACCCTCTGGGGCAGGTGGCTTGGTGTGGGGTCCAGGGCACCGTGATTGTGGACACGATGGAGGGCATGGGTGGAAACTGCCCTCGGGCGTCACACCTGTGCGGGGCTCCCACCCCACTGTCCCTCCGCTGGGTGGGCTGAGCTCCTCCTCACTATAGGCCTGGCCAGTTCTGAGTTCGTTACAAGTGTTAACGTATTTACCTCTCATGGTAACCCTAGGAGGCAGGTACAGCTACGATTCCCATTTCACAGATGAGAAAACTGAGGCACAGAACGAAGGTTGTCCAAGGTCATAGATCTCATAAATGGAGGAGGCAAGACTTGAACTTGGGGAGATGGACTCCGCCCAGTGTCTTAGTTCACTCACTGAGCTTGCTTCTCAGAGAGGCCCCCCAGAGCTGGATGCTTTCTACGGCAGGGACCCTGGAGGCCCTGTGACCGACACAGCCCAGACCGGAGAGCCCAGACCGGGGAGCCCCTCCCCACCCTGGGACTGTTTCTGTCTGCCCTGCACGGGCTGACCAGACCACCCTGCTCCGGTGTCCTTGGTGGGCTGGCCCATCGATGGTTGTCTTGCTGGAACACGACTTGCGTGGAGATGAGTTTTGAAGATGTCCTGTTATGCTGCTGAGCTAACTGCTGGCGTGTTCTGCTCCACAGGGAGAGCCCGGAGAGCAGGGAGTCCCCGGCAAGGAGGCAAGTCCCACGTCCCCCCCTCTCCCCGGGGGACCCTGTCCTGTGGGAGCGGTGGGGCCCGCTGCGTGGTGGGAGCGGGTGACACACACCTGGTTCCCCTGGGGCCCTGGGCTTTGCTGAGTGCCACACTTGCTGGAACGCCCCTGAACAGGGGGTTCACACTGTACGTGGGAGGGGCCCACGGAGTCCCTAGCCAGTCCAGGGTCCTGGATGTGCCTCTTTCCCACCTCTGCCCCAGCCCTTGCAGGTCACATCCACCCTCTGCCTCCCCCTCCACCATTGGTCAGGAGGGTCCTTAGGTTCTAGAACACAGGGAGATGCTGCCACTTTCCAGGTGACACTTGAGCTCTGTCCCTGGGGCACTCTTCATGGCCAGGATGCTCGGCTCTGCCTGCCCCACCTCATGGCCGGCCTCCAGCCACTCTGGCCTGTGAGCTCTGAAACCATCACGTCCCAAAGGTGTCCCCGCACGGGGCTGACGTTCCCGAAGCCCTTTGCTGACTTCCCATGGCCCCACCAACAAAGCAGGCCCTTGCTAGGCTGTCTTGCCGCCTGCCGTGTTCGCCGAGGCCCAGGGTCACTCCGATAGGTTCTCAGGAAAAGAATGAATCGGTGCTAAACAGAGAACCCAGGGGCTGTGTTGTGAGCTCTGTGGGGGTCGACCAGCCATTCCAAAGCCTGAAGGAGGAAGACCATCGCTCAGCACCTTTGCATCACGTTCCTTAACTGGCAGAGGGCGTGGTGACGTCCCTGAAGCCAGGTCATGGGGCCCCATACCTGAGAGGCATCCCCCCACCCCCCGTGCTTTCTGCTCTTGGGCATCTCGCCCACCCAAGGACCCATCGCCACTTCCGTCCACTCGGCACCAGCCCCCCTTCCCCCCGGGCTCCGTCTGCAGTGGCTTCTGGCCCCCGGTGCCCCTTGGCTGATGTGCAGACTCGGAGCGGGCGCCCAGCTGCCCCCCCCGGCCCCGCTTCCCTCTCTGGTGGGAGCTCCTGCCCCTGCAGCCCGTCACACTGTCCCCAGGCCCCACCTCCCTGGGACAGGGTTCGTGCACTGGCGTGGTTGCTGTAAAGGTGTGGGCACTTGGTGGCTGAGACAACATTTATTTCTCACAGTCGTGGGGATGGGAAGTCCAGGGTCGAAGCTCTGGCAGGTGGCCCCCTCCCTCCCTCATCACGCTAGTGCGTGCCTGAGTCTCCAGGACCCCTCTCCCCAATCCCATCATGGGGGCCCGTCCCCATGGCCTCATCTACCCCTGATCACCCCCCAAAGACTCCCCACCTCCTCGTACCATCACTTATGAATTGGGGGACACGCAGGCATCCACGACAGGTGGGAGTGCGCCACAGGCACAGGGCGCATGACCAGCACAGCCCACCAGACAGCAGGACCCCTGGTCCCTGCATCAAGAGCCACAGATGTCACCCGCTGATGTGGGCAGGAGTAGGGTAGCAGGGCAGTGACAGCTAGTGAGGACCAACTCATGCAGGGTCCCCAGGGGTGCTAAGGAGTGGAAAGGGGGCTGTGGGTGTGGGCCGGGAGGCGGGGAGGGCTGAGGAGGACCCAGGCGGGCGGTGTCCGGACCAGCAGGGCAGCTCCCGGAGGCCCAGGCCCGAGCTCCCTCGCCTTCCGCGCACACACAGGGTCTGGTGGACGGAGAGGCGGGGACACCGAGCGGAAGGCATGGTCCTGGGTGAGTGACTGTCCTGCCTTGTACTTTATTGCAGGGTGCCCCCGGGAAGCCCGGAGAGGCGGGGCCCAAAGGAGAAAGGGTGAGTGGGACCGTCCCAGGGTGGCAAGGGATTTTGCCTGAGACACTGCGGGCGCCGCCCGGCCTGGAGAGCTGACCGCCTCCCCGGGAAGTGGGGCCCCCACTGACGCGGTCCTGCTCGGTGCTGCTGCTGCTGTCCTCGCCCCACTCCTGTCGGTGGTTATTCGGAGAAGCGAGGTCATCGCAGTTGTGCCGGCCAAGACCGGCAGAGCCGCGTTCCGTGCCCAGCTGCCTGGGCCAGTCGCCCAAAGCCACGTTTGTCGCTGGAGGTGACAAGGGAACAGGTTTTTCCATAATGAATCGCTTTGCCGTTCCGCTCAGAAACCCTTTCTTTACATTTCATTCTTCCAGAAAAGCAGCAGAGGGAAGTGGTTTACTTTCTCGGCCATGCCAGTGGGGAGCGGGGAGCCGTCTCACACGCCAGCTACCCCTCCTTGAGGGGAATTCAGGCCCCCGTTGGGCCAGCCACCCCCCACGCTGTCACACGGTGTGCCCTCTGGACCTCTGTCCCCTCCCTTCCCCTGTGCTGTGGCCGTGGGCCCTGAGGGCACAGCCAGGGAAGGGAGCTGTGGCTGAGAAGGCGTTGAGGGTCCCCTCACCCTGGCCAGTGTCACACAGGTGCCCCTGGGAGCTCTTGCTGCAGGGTGGCTGGAGCTTCTGTTGGGAGCCAGGAAATCCAGGCCACAGTACGAATCTTCTTTAATGCCTAAGCCATAAGCCGAGAGGCACCCTCGCGTTAAGTGGCTCCGTGGCCCACGGCCAGGGGACGAGTGAAATATGGGACAAGTCCTTGACCACAAAGCAGGATGGAGACGCAAGGTACCTAATCAATGGGACATGCTGAACCGTGAGCGGGACACTGGGCATCCAGGCACAGGAAGTGCCAGGCCTTTCACAGACCCTGGACCTACAATGACCGCAGATGAGCACCTCCTTGCGACAGGTCACACCGGAGACATTCAAGTGGCCTCTTCAGATCTGTCTGAACCCTGTTTAAACTCACTGCTGTTTTCCTTACTGCTGAAATAATACATGTAGGTATAGACACATAAACAACGCAAATGTAGCAAATGCAATGCTGAAGGTGCCCCTCCCAGGGCCTCCCGTCCCTGTCCCCTTGCGGGGGCCCCTCGCAGCACGGTCATCGCAGACGGAACCCCTTGGGCTCGTGTGTGGCACGTACGTGGCTCCTCGTGTGTAACCCGGAACAGATCAGCCTTACCCACTCTTTGTCTCTGCTCTTCTTCCTGGATCTACGTCTCCTACCCAACTGCCCAGCCTGCCCTGCCCCAGCTCTGGGGCGTGCCCAGCGCCAGCCCCCTTTCTGGTGACCCTCCTCCTCTCCCTGTCTCTCACCGCCAGCTGGCCACTCCGTTGACCCTCAGGCCATCGTGGAGCTGCCATGTTTCCAGACCCGCTGACGACTGAGTCTTGCTGGTCAGCCACACGGGGCAGGGGAGTGGCGTGCCCGTGGTGGCTATGATTTCCAAGTCCGTGCTCCAGGACTGCCAACTCGGGGCCCACAGTGGGGAGCAAAGGGTCCCGGGCAGTGTCACCAAAGGGTCCCAGCAGAGCTGAGAGGTGGGAGCAGGAGGGCACCTGTCTGGAGTGGCCCTGCCCTGCCGCTGACAGAGGATGGCCGGGCTGGAATTGGGTTTGCAGCTGGGCCCTGGGCTGGGGTTTGGAGGCCCGAGTTCTCATCCCGGCAGGCCACCTGCGTGCCTGTGGCCGGTGGTCTTGTCTCTCTCTGCCCTGTGTTCTCATCTGTGCCAGGACCGAGGTCCCGGCCCCAGGGCTCCAGAGGCACAGGAGTCGGGGTCTCTGCAGCGGCTGGCCCAGGCTGCACGAGTGTACCTCCCAGCCCTGTGTCCGCTGACACCCTTCTTCCCTCCTCCAGGGAGACCCCGGGACCAAAGGTGACAAAGGAGCCCCCGGTGGGAACGGCCAGCCTGGGGACCCTGGAATTCCGGGCCACAAAGGCCACACAGGCCTGATGGGCCCCCAAGGGCCACCCGGGGAGAGCGGGCCGGCTGGGCCCCCGGGGCCGCCGGGCCAGCCAGGATTTCCGGGACTGAGGGTGAGTGAGGGTCCTGGTGTTGCCTCCAGGCTGGCTCCTCTGACTGAGGCCAGGGAGGGTGTGGTAACCTGTGGGACCTGGGGCAGTTCCCCTCCGCCCCCTCCCCCCGGCCCTGAGCCTGGCCCTGAGCCTGCCCCTCCTCCGTGTCTGACACCGAGGCAAGGAGACGCCCCCTGACAGGTGAGCTGTGGGCTCGCCCTCTGTGCCTGGCTGGAGTTTGCTCTGGTGACAGATCAGCGCTGGTCACATGGCGCACACTGGCTACAGAGAGGGAAAAGCGGAGCTGCGGGGGGCAGAGGCAGTGGGTGCTGCTGCCCAGCGCTTGGGGACCTCGTCTCCCCCTCTTAGACTCTCACATGGGTGCCGGGGACCCACGTGTTCCTCAGAGCACAGGCTCAGGTGACCAGTGGCCCCGGCAGCTCTGCTTCTGTCCCGGTGGCTGTGGTCCCCCTGAGTTTTAGGCCCTGAGTGAGGCCAGGAGTGAGAACCTGCTCCTGTGTGTGTGGTGGGGGGTGGGGGGCCACTGGAGGACTCGGGGGCTCCTAGGGCCCCCTGAGCCCCAGCCAAGTTCCCCTCGCCCTGCCATGGGGAGCGAGAGACATTCTGGGTTTGGCCTGAAGGATTGACCAGGGAAGGAAAAGTAACGAGGACTGAACTCACCTGCCCCTGAGCCCTGCGCACCAGCTGCTGCGGCTGTGGGGATGGGCTTGGGACCCGCAGCTTGGGGGGCGGACACTGTCCCTGGGGACTCGGGGACGGGGAGAAGCCTGATGTGGTGTGGGGACCGCACGGGGGAGCCATAGGGAGGCCCAGGTCACTGCGCCGGCCTGGAGGCAGCCCTCGGCTTCTCTGACGCTCACGCAGCCTTTGGGAGGCGGGCTCCGGGGCACGCGGGACACCTGTGTGGGGCCACGGAGTCCAGGGCCTCAGGGACCAGGCAGGGTGCCATGGAGGCCAAGTGGCCGGCCACTCGCAGGGAAGCCGACCCGAATTCAGCAGGTGGCTGGAGATGAGTGGCCCTGGGGGCCGACAGGCCTTGCTCAGCGGGGACTCGGGGTCAGACCTCCCGGGTCCGGTGCTGGGAGGGCCCGTGCAGGGGGACGTGGCGGGACCCCAGGGAGCCCGGAGTCCAGGCCCCACGCTGATCGGGGCAGCACTGCACGCAGGACGGGGACCAAGCCCTGTCAGTTTCCTGACCCCAAGGCTCTCGGTGGCCAGTGTTCCTGGGAAGGTAAGTAACCTGCCTCCCCTGCTCACCCCCAGGGCGAGTCCCCCTCCCTGGACACCCTGCGGAGGCTCATCCAGGAGGAGCTCGGGAAGCAGCTGGAAGGTGAGTGGCCGGCCTTTGTCCCAGGTGGCAGATGAAGACTGGCCCTCAGGGGCCCCGGGAAGCCCCTTTGTTCACCTGCAGTGTGTTTGCAGCCTGCTTTGGCGAAGCCCCCTCAGGTGGCTCATGTGGAAATCGGGGCTCTAGCCAGCCTTCCCTGCAGACCCCTGACCATAGTTCCCTTTATGAGGCTTGGACGGCTTCTGCTTGATTACCTCCCGTCTGGGGAGCTCACCGTTTACAGAACCAGCTCTGTCACAACCATTCACCTTCTGTGCACTCCGTCATTTACCCCATCAGAGTAATTTTGCCTGACCTGCAATGGGCCTTACAGAACCCCAGCCCGGAGGAAGAGATGGGTTAGGAAACAGACATGATGATTTGAGTGTAGTAAGAGAAGTTCTGTGACTTCATTTGGCACAGAGAGTATTGAAAGGGGACAGGTGAAAGTACCTAACACAGCCAGGGTAGGGGACAGATCAGGGAGGGCTTCCTGGAGGAGGTGCCATGTGTGCTAAAAGAAGGAATGAGATCCCAAACCCTGCATGTGTGAAGACCCCTGAGGGAACAGGGACGCAGTATTTTTAAGGATCTAGAATCCTTTTCATTCTGCTTTGCTGGGATTGGTGTTAAACCCCAGTCTTGCCTGAGCCGGGCTCGTGGCTGGCTCTCCGGGAAGGAGAAGGTAGGGAGGTAGTAGGGGACACTCTTAGGGAGTGTCTAGGTGGGCATGACCCATCTCCTTACACAGGACGGCCACAGACCTTCCCCTGGAGGAGGAGGTGAGGTGCTGGGGTGGGCTGACGAGAGGAAGGAGACTGAAGGTGGGGGTGGCGGATACCACTGGCCAGGTTGTGTCCTGAAGTCCCTTGTGTGGGGATCTCCAGGTTCCTCCTTGGCGGTGTTCCTCCTTGAGGGTGACACTAATGTCCGCTGAAGAGCATACTCAAGACCTGATTTGGACCCGTTCAGACAGAGCATCGCTGGGCCGTGCCCTTTGTCCCAGGAAGGACCGGCTGGGCTGTGAAGGCTGTAAAATGCGACAGTCCAGGCCTAACAAGTTCAGCAGCTTGTCTGGGCCTCAGGGCCGGACACCGCCGCCTGCACCCGCGTGGGGAGCATGTCACCCCACAGGCGGGAGACCCTGGCTCCACCTTGGGTTTTTTTTTAAAGAAGAATAATCTTTATTATTAATAAAATAGTTACTCAAAAAACAGAAAATCAATATAATTCACCTCATTAATAGAATAGGCATGAATCATACGGTCATATCAGTAAATACAGAGAAAAGGCATTTTATAAAATTCAGTTCGCTAATGAGCCACCATTCCTGATAAACCTCTTAGTAAACTAGAAGTACAGAAACCTCCTGATTCCGATAATAGGAGTTCACAAAGCCATCCTTAATGGTGATATGACGAGAGCTTTCTATTTAATATTAGAACGACACAGGGATGACTGCTACCACTCCTATTCAAGGTATTGGTGCATGAAAAAGAAATAAGGACTGAAAAATAAAAATTTACATTATACAGAGAAAATTGCAAAGAACCTACAGGTGAATTCACAGAATTACTGTCAGTATAGCAAGGTTTTTGGATGTAAGTTCAATATTCAAAATTCAACTGCATTTCTACGTAACAGCAATAAACAATTTAAAAACAAAAATGTTAAAAGATACAGTTTCCAAAAGAGAAAAATTTCAAATACCTAAAAATGAATCTAACAACAGAGTGCAATACTTTTATGCAAAAATGGCTATAGAATGTGAAAAGAAAGAGGATATAAGTAAGTTAAGGGAAACATTATATTCATGGATTAGATGTCTTAAAATACTGTGAATACGTCAGTTCCACTGAAACTGACCTAAAGATCCAAAATAATCCCTTTCAAGGTCTCCAAAGTTATTCTTATTTTTGAGCTATCAGGTTTATGTGGGGAATTACAGGAGTAAAAAGGTCGATTTTTAAAAATAAAGTGGAAAGACTTGCTATATGAGATGTCAAGATTTAGCAAAAGGCTTTGGCAGTATAATATTGACAAATATAACAAAGAATGTTTTAATCAACCCACAACTGCATTGGACAATTGATTTATGACCAAGGTGGCACTGCAACGGAGGTAAAAGGTAATGTTTTCAATAAGTGGGGCTTGATCAATTGGATATGTATATATATATATTTTTTTAATTTTATTTTATTATTTTATGACATCATTTCTCCTCCCCTCTGTCCCCTTCCCCACCTACCCACTCACTGCACCCTGAAGCCTGGTGCTAGGGCTGCCTCCCGGCCTCTGGGGGTCACTCACACCTCTAATGTAAATGAGTGGCCTGGCCGGGGTACCTGTGACCCTACGGCAAACACAGGTGGCTCTTGGCCCTTGCAAGGAACGGCAGGTGTTCCCCGTATAATAGAAAGATGTGGTGGCCAACAATTGGACCATTGATTTTTTTTTTGAAAAGACAGTTTTTCAGTTGGTTCTGTAATCTTGATGCTTAGACAGCTAGTGGTCATTCAGGACCACCCCGTTCAGCCCAGCCTTTCCATGGGGAAGCTGTTGTTGAGATAAGTCACTGAATATCTTTGTGTGAGCCACTTAGAGCACGTTCTGCCTCAGTTTCCCCGACCGACAGTTACGGCACCAGTGACAGCTCTGCTGCGGCTGTGATGGAGCGGGGCTGCCCACAGGTGCCGAACCCTCGCCTCATGCAGTTTTCATGCCTCTGCCACCGACCCGTGGGGAAGGCGCTGCTTCCGTGTCACACACAAGGAGATGAGGGCTGAGAGGTGGTGACAGCACCCCCGAGTCAGCGCCAGGGCACGTGAGCCCTCGGTGTGGCTTTGTTACTGTTGTACTGTGCTTGTTCGGGCCCCCGGCTCCCAGGCTCTGCCCCTTCCTGCCCCTTGCCCCTGACGCTGCTTCAGGACGTGACCGTTCTCCTGCTTTACAGCCAGACTCGCCTACCTCCTGGCTCAGATGCCGCCGGCCCACGTGAAGGCATCTCAAGGCAGACCTGGGCCCCCGGGGCCCCCTGGAAAAGATGGGCTTCCAGGCCAGTCCGGCCCCGTGGGGGAGCCAGGCCGGCCTGGGCAGGGGGGCCTGGAAGGACCAGCAGGACCGGTCGGCCCCAAAGGTGAGTGGGGACCGGAGCAGCTGGGCACCACCCTCCCCTGGGGGCTGAGGAGGCCTTCGTGGGGCGACCGGCATCGCCAATGCATGATTCATTCCACGTTGCCCCTGCAGCCTGGTGACAGCTGTGTACCTGTTCCGTGTGTGTAAGCAGGTTTCAGGTGGGGCAGTTCTGTAAAATTTTGCTTCTTCCCGAGGACTGAGCCGGTTTCCTTCCATGCCTTGTCCCCCAGCGTCCCCACTGCCCGAGTCTGCGCCGGCTCTGCTGGGCACAGAAGTAACCGGGGAGTAAGACCTGGGACACCCAGACAAATGGGCGCCCATGCCTTACAGTGGCACACAGTGGCCTGGCGCTGCTGCTGGAATGGCTGCAGACCGTCCAGCCCTCGGGTGCTGGGGACACGAGCCTCCTCACTCACGCAGAGGCAGGCTGGGGACACGAAGCAAAATGCGCGAGGTGGATGCTGATAAGAAAGCGGAAGGCGAGTGGCGAGCTAACAGCAGAGTTCCCGTGGGCCAGGAAGGCCGCAGGCCGTCCGCAGGGGGCGGAACGGAAACAGCTTGACGGGGTGGAGGATGGAAAGGAAGTTGAGGCAGGTCAACCCAGACGTCATCCAAACACCCTCTCGGGGCGAGGCGTGGACCCCCGTTCTCTGAACGTCTGTGCAGCCTCGAGTTTCTGTGGGCCCCCGCCCCTCCTGCCTGGCAGAACATGTCTTCGTGCCCTGTGGGTGTCTAATGAGATGACTATCCTCCCAAGGGGACAGCCGTGTCCTGTGCATGTGCTCACACGATACAGAATACTCAGTCTGTCCCCCTGTCACCCTGTTCCTCTGGGAGGTTCGGTCCTTGCTTTGAGAACATGCAGCGGGGCCCACGTGAGATCCTGTGTGTGAGCACGTGTGTGTGCAGGCGAGTGTGTGGGTGTATGCATGAGTCTGTATGTCTATGTATGTATGTACATGCTTGCTAGTGTGTGAATGTGCCTATGTGTGCATGTCATCGGCAGCTTCGGTCACCATGTAAACGTGTGCATTGGAGCGTGCATTTAGGAGGGCGTGTGCAGTTGTCTCCATGTGCACATGTGCACGTTTCCGTGTGTGAGTTTGCACTTGATTGTGAGTGTGGTGAGTGTGTGAACAGGAATCGGGCCCAGCGGTGGGTAGGTGTGAGCGGGAGTGGAACTGAGTGGAGGCTGCAGCTCGGTGGGGGCCCCTCCCGTCTCTGCCCTGGTCATGGGTCTCCTCCCCCAAAGGTGTGCGTTTTCCTGCCAGGTGAGCGAGGAGCCAAAGGTGACCCAGGTGCGCCAGGTGTTGGTCTCCGAGGCGAGATGGGCCCCCCCGGAATCCCAGGTAGGCACGGAGTCCGGAGTCACCGCTGGCCTCGGGCGGCTGGGGGGAAAAGGTTCTGTTTAACGCAAGGACCTGCGTGACGTGGAGCCCTTTCCTTTCCCTCCACACCGGTTAGCAGCCCCTTCCTGTTGCTCAGAACCCATCAGGGGTGCTGGCCAAGTGACAGGGTGGTCAGCCGTCCTGGTTGGTCCTGGGCTGGCCTGTCCCTGGAACCAGGGACTTGTTGTTAGAAAACCTGGGCCGGTCGGCCACCTGCCTAGTGGCTGCAGGGGCGCACGGCGGTCCCACGCCCCACGGTGGGGTACAGAAGTAGCAAGTGGAGGAAATTGCGCTGAAGGGCTACGGAACTTCACGTCTCTAAGACCTCTCGTTTTATTTAATTTTAGTTTTTATGACTACCTGAGGCCTTTTCTGAATATTAAGATTATAGGTCATTTACGTAACTACTACCAAAGCACTCATGAATTTTAGAATTCATGAAGTAGCTAATGATCTTTTTAAGGTAAAAATCTACTTTTTATTTCTTTTATGGGGGACTCCGATGTTCTAACATGATTGTTGAGACTGAAGAAGGTCTCAGCGGAGACCTTCACATACAGAAGGGTAACGGTGCTAAGGGTAACTGTGGCCCTTAGCACTGAGCTTCCCAGTTGCCGGAGCCAAAAGGAAGACAGGTTGATTATACGTTATATTACGATGCTTAATAAAGGAGGCACGGCGGTGTGACTATGGGTAATCTTTTCTGGGTCCATCTGGTCCGTCAGCTGCTTACATTCTACTTACATCATCATTGACCACGGTTTGCAGACTAGGCTAACGTGGTCCCAGTGTGCAGTTCAACGTGTAGGTAACACTGGTGAATTACAGGTTGTTTGGGACAAGTTGGATGTTGGACAATGGCATGTCACCAGGCAGCTCTAAGGACACATGAATTGCGGCTGATGGTTAAGGACGAGGACTTGGTGTCCTGCCCCCAGTTCAGAAGCGTCCCCTAGAGACATGTGAGGCCACAGAGGGCTGGTTTCCCTTCTGCCTCATCATGGAGCACGAGTTCTGTACCTGGCCACCATCCGCCTGTTTGCTCCTCCCCGGGGCACCTGATGGCTGACAACCAGGCAGTTAAGGCCACCCCTTCTCCGACAGGTGACAGGGCTCCAGTTGTCTGGTGTCCATGTGGACCGTTCGCGTCCCTCAGGCCACAGGGCCCAGCAGGGAGAACAGGGCTCACCTGCTCTGGGAGAAACCTGAAGCACTTTCTGTTCTTTTGCTCCTTGGCCAGGTCAACCCGGGGCTCCTGGCTATGCTAAAGATGGGCTCCCTGGGGGACCCGGTCCTCAAGGGGAGACCGGACCAGCCGGACACCCAGGCCTCCCGGGCCCGCCCGGCCCCCCCGGCCAGTGTGACCCCTCCCAGTGCGCCTACTTTGCCAGCCTGGCCGCCCGCCCGGGGAACATGAAGGGTCCCTAGAAGGTTCTGGAATGCCAGGAGACTGCGGTGGATTTCTGAAGCTTGAACTCAGCCCGAGGAGGTCAGAGATCTTGAAACATGTCAGCCACCTGTTTTCTTTCTTTTCTTTCTTTTGTTGTTTGTTTTTGTTTTGCTTTCCTGAGAGACCTCAACGTTATTAAAAGCGACAGATGCCAGGCGGTCAGTCAGATGATGATGATGATGATGATGATGATGATGATGATGATGATTTCATTTGTTAATGTTCTGCGAGTCCTGCCCTCTCCTCTGGAGTTGAGAAGCTTGACTCGCGGGGCAGAGGCTGCGTCTCGGTGCCCCCGCGGCCCCTCGGACGGACGCGTGATGCCAATCGAAGGCCAGCGTTACCTCTTTCCTCCGAAGAAAACTTGAAAAGAGCGACTCAGCGTGCACGCTGCTGTCCCTGGTCACCCAGGAGATGCTCCCCGGAGCCAGCCAAGGGGAGGGTGGCGGGTTGCAGACGTGACGCGTGTTCTCCGCTCCTGCAGGGGGTGCGGAGGGCCCGGAGCCGCCCTGGGCAGCCACCCGCCTCCCCGGTGCGTCCAGCCTGCAGCGCTGAAACCATGTTGTCTGGGTTGCCAGCGGCTCTCGGGCCCCGTGTCTGGACCAGTGACGGGGCCGGAACAGAGGAGGCAGCCCCGCACGGTGACGTGGCTTCCAAGCAGGGACAGGACCCGTGCAGCTCACGTGGGCTCCTTCCTGCAGCCTGCACTCACTTCCACCTGCGAGTAAGGGGCCCCGCAGCCCCCAGGGCCTCCCGAGGGTGGGCACCTGCCGGTCACCGCCCAGCTGGGGGAGGGGTGCCTGCGTCTGGACTGGCTGTGCGGGGTGTCCGTGTGCGTGTGGCACCAGCCGACAGGCATGTAATAAACCTGCTGCCGTCTCCCCTGCTCCATGTGGCTTTCCTGTCTCGTCTCCACGGCATCACAGGGTCATGAGGGAATGGGCAGAACGTGGTGTAAAGGACGTTTCTGTCCAAGACCCTCGCGACCTGAGAAGGTGCATAAAACAGCGATCCCTGCACAGACCACACGAGGGCTGAGTTCTGCTCCCATAGCCCATCCTCCAAAGGTCTTCACCTGTCACGGCCCGGCCATCGGCAGTCAGCCCTGGTCGGAGCGGGGCGCGTGCTTGGGGGCCTCCCTGACAGCTGGCTCGCCCACGATCTGCGTGTGACAGGACAGGCTGTTGCCAGGGACAGGTGCGGGGCCAGGCTCAGTGTGGCTTCCTTCCACAGTGCCCCCTGCGAGGCGGAAGGAGAGGGGCAGGTACCGCCAGCCAGCCGCCCCTCGGAGCCTCCTCAGGTGTGTCCTCAGGTGGGACACAGAGCAGGGGCAGGCGGGGACGGGGCTGAAGACACGTGTCCATCCCCAGAGGCTCACGTGTTCACAGCAGATGTGGCACCAGGTGCAGGGGTGGCAAGGTGACCAGGACGCATGGAGGTCACAGTCTGGAGAGAGCGGAACATAATTAGCCCTGAGCCCTGCGTCTGGACAGCGCAGAGGGAGACGGACACCCGGTGGGGCAGAGCCTGAGACTCAGTTCCGTGGGCGCCGTGAAAGGTAAACGCAGGTAGCGCGGAAGATGCTACAGGACAGAGAACAGCAGTGCCGCCAGGTCCCGCGCTGCTTGACCGTGAGGCAGGTGTTCTTAGCCTCACTTTTGTAGGTCAGACGTGGCGACCGGGCAGGCGAAGCAAGTCTGTCTGGGTCACACGGTGGTCCCGGCGGAGGATGCTGTGCTCCCCGCTTCTCTTCCAGCCCGTCACCCCGAATGCCAGGAGGGGGGCAGGTGGGTTCAGTTGGGACAGCGCTTCATCTGCACTTGTTCAGCGGGCCCAGCACCCTGTCTCTATCATACAGGGTGCCGTGGTTCTGGGGCGCAGCTGCTTCCGGCAGCCCCTTCCCCGCCAGACATGCAGCAGAGGATGTGCCGCCTGCTGTGGGGGCCCCGGACACAGCCCTGGGTGGGGTAAAGCTGGGGAAGCTGCTGGCTTTCGGGAGTCATGTCTGGGGCTCAGAAATGGGGCTTCGTTCCTGGGGGACAATGGCAGTGGGGCGCAGGTACCAAACTGTAGGTCAAAGGTCTGTGCCACAAAGAAGTTTCTAGGTCTGAGTTGGGTGGGGCGGGGAGAGGAGAGGCCCGACCGGCCTCCGTTAGGGTACAGCCCTGTGCCTCCTTCAGACCCCGGGGGGCGGGACAGGGCTGCGGACACGTCTGACCATGGAGCCAGCAGGCTGCGGTGGTGAACAGTGGGGCAGGGAGCAGGGACAGAAGCTACAGGGCAGCTGCCGGCAGCGTGGATTGTGGGAAAGACACCACTTGAGAGGGGACTTCGCGTCCGTCTATACCTGGCACAGCTCACGGGTGCAGGAAGGGGGTCAGAGCGGCACATAAACTCGGGGGTCGGGGTGGGCCGGCTCTGGAGCCAGGCAGACGGGGCCTCGGCCAGCCTGGCTCCGGCACTTTCCAGCTGGGTGACCTTGGACAGCTGATTTTACCTCCCTGAGCATCTCCGTTTCTTCAGCTGCAAAATGTGTCCTCACCATCTCTACCTCGCCTGGCTTTTGACCAGGATCAAAGGAAATAATGGGAAAAAAACCCAAGGACGGTGCTCTGCGCAGAGTCAAAACCAAACACAAGAAACCTTGTGATGATTAAAACTAAAAAGAAATAACGATCCTCCTTCTGTCGGGTTATATCGTGACATGCAGAGTGTGACCATCAAAAGTAGAGACATTTCTGGCAAAGGGCAGCCTTGGACAAGGAGCCAGGAAGATGGGACCCCAGCCCGGATTCTGCCCCGGACACAGGGGCTTCATGTTTCCCTGGGCCTCTGTTGCTTCGTCTGTGAGAGGCCCAAGAATTTCTGTCTCAAAGGATGTGACAGAGCGTGAAATAAATGCTCCAAGTTCAAGTGTCCAGCCCTCCACCTGGCGGCCAGTCTGCACTGGACACTAGCTGACTCTCTGATGGGGTGAAGACATTAGGTACCAGGTGGGGCTTTTCTGTGGTTTAATGAGGGGAACAGCTTGACACAGGATGTAAAAGTCTGTTCATTGTTGACCTTTTCTAAATGTGACCATGGTGCATAATTGCTAATAATTCTGTCCGGGTATCCCCCAGAGCCACACCCTGCCAGGCAGGAAAGAAGTAATAAGGAAAACTGACCCTCAGACCTTAATATGCTTGGTTTGCCAAGTCTTTAGGCTGCCTAGCAACCATGGAAGATCCTTGGCCCTCTTTTCCCTCATGTCATCCAGTCACTAGTCACTAAAGCTCAGTCCTTCCAGTGTGAGGGGAAGGAGTATTTCGTGGTTCGTGAGTGTGGTCAGCACCTCGTTCCACCATCTGTTAGGGGAGCCAGTCTGGCCACCGTGACCGTCCTTGATGGGCACGGCTCTCTCTGAACAAGTCAATTCCGTTTCTGACACGTGTAGCCTTCCTGTATTGATTGTTCTGTCCCGTAGGGTGTCCACAGAGTAGCCCTGGGCACGGGGGCATGACTTGGACATCAGGCAGGAAGTAGAGGGCCACCCACCCCTTATAATGTCTCCACCTCACTCAGGTGTCACGTGCAGCACGGGCAGAGTGAGATGGGGCCGCAGAGGGGTCCTCTCCGGCTGACCGCAAAGGTGGAGGTCCCCTCAGGAGCCTCTCGTAAAACTAGGGACAAGTTTGGAGGTCCTCTGAGAGGGGTGACTGTCAGTCCCCAGGTAGACGCCCCTCACCTGCCAGACTTGCTCACCTGGCTGGTCACCTTGGAGCAGGCGACAGAGAAGGCTGGCCTGGGAAGAAGTTCCAGCAGAGAAAGGAGAGTTGGCCGCCTTCCTCAAGTATCCAGCCCCAAAAGTAATCGCAGAGGCCCTGTGATGGTGCGGATTGGGGGTTCCAGGCTGGACCCCACACGCGGAGCTGGGAAGCTCTTACAGCAGAAGAATGGAGCGCACCAGGGAACTAAAGCAGGAGGGCTGCACCAGCTGAGAGGGACAAAAGCGCTGCATCCGACCTGCTTTCCGGGGGGAGGGGGGTCTCACAGATCCCGGCTGGGACGCTACGGAAAAAGGAGAATGTACCCTGTTTCCACCTCCAGCATAGTTAGTTTCATCCCTAAAATGAGGCTGTAACGAATATAAAATTGATTATTATAATAATGACCTATCAAATCGGTCTGATATTTTCCTTCTGAAAGTAGATCGAAGTTTGTTCTCTTTAAATGTCTATAGTTGTAGGCATGGGGAGGGGAGATGGAGTTTTATTCTTTGTCTTACAATTTCGCTGTTGGCTGGAAGTGAGCACAAAGCGCCAGTCTTAAAACGTCTGTTTTTCTGGTTGTTTATGTTGGTATTAAATGCAAGACCCACAGTCATTTTTCTGGAGAGGAGAGGAGGAAAGATACCAGTTTCCCAGCAGAAGCAGAAACGAGTGGAAAAAAAGCTGATGGATATCAGGAGAAAGCTTAGTTCTCCTGGAAACAAACAAAACAGACAATGTTTAGAACACACACACATAAAAGGCAACGCAGGGCTTGCACTCTGTCCTCTGATCATCACACAGGAGCAAAACCAAAGGAGAGCCAAGAGTAAGGATCTTCCTCACGAACTCATCCCTTTTTCTTCATGAAAAATTGAGAGTTGGTAAATACCAGCTGAAGTAATGAGTGAAATCTATTATATAAAATAAACGGATACTGGAAGGCTTGATGCATAATGACTCTGGCTGGTGCTGATTTTTCTATAAATACCAAAATTTAACGATCATCCCTGAGCTATTCATTAAACTTCAAAAGCCAATGAATAATGAATAGGCAAGCCATTTGTTCATTAACTTGAGAAATGAAAAATAACACCTCTCCTGTGACGTCTCTGATTAATGTGGTTCTGTCCCCAGTTGGCTGGTCTGTAGACATGCCCCAGGGCCCTTTTTGAAGGATGCAAGTCTGTCTGCTCTGTCTGTCAGAACCTGCACGGGTCAGCTGCCTGGGATGTGCCTCAAGTGGCTTTTGCAACGGTGAGGAATTGGGATGATTTTATAACACTGTCCCAGGCTGTGTCCCTTGGCACATTGATGATCAATACTCGTTCTGCGGCCTGGAGCCTGATTTAAGAGCACAGATTTTTGTTTAGTGATAAGCTGGTAGACCATGAATAAGACATTTTTTTTTGTTGTTGTTGTTCTTGGTTTCCACATTCCATATAAACAGAAAGAAAAGGAAAAATAAGTGTATTGCTTTCTATGGCTTCCACAACAAATTGCCCCACATTTAGTGGCTTAAAACAATACCCGTTTATTATCTTACATATCTGTAGGTGAGAAGTCACCCCCAGGTCTCCGTGACTGTGGTCACGGAGTCAGCAGGCTGCGTTTTTTCCCGGAAGCTCTAGAGGAAAAATAATGCCCTTGCCCTTTCCAGCTTTTAGAGTTTGCTAACATCCCTTGGCCTGTGGCCGCATCAACATCTTCAAAGGCAGCAGCCTCCAGCGAAGTCCTTCTGACAGTGTATCTCCCGTTCTGACCCTGCTTCCACGGTGGTGTCACCGACTCCTACTCCTCCCAGCTTAACGTCTGTGCTCACGTTGGCCCACCTGGGTCATCTCTCCGTGCTCAAATGCTGTGTCCAGTGTCCCGCGCACAGTAAAGAATTACCACATCGTGGCAGTCCTTGCAGTTCATTGTTTCAAAACCTGATCTTCACAATGCACTTGGGAAGCAGGCTGGGCAGGTGTGGCCACCTCCCCATGGGATGGAAGAATCCTTAGACGCCCAGAGAGGTGAGGAATGGCCAAGGGCCTCCAGCTAACAGAGAGGTGGGCTCTTTTTCAGCTCCACCTCTGTTTCCATAAACCTTGGCTGAGAATTGCAGGGAAGTTCGGAATGGCAAAGTGGTTTCTGGCTTTGAAGAAATCACCGCAAAGCCCCTGACCGCTGAGGGTTAGTCCCCTGTGCACTTACCCCTTGGTGACCGCAGGTTCTTGGGTGGCTTCAGTCCCTTGGCCATAGGCTCACAGCCAGGCTGCAGAAGTGAGCGTTTGCTGACAGAAGCGTGAACAGAGGCACCCTTCCTATGATAGACCCTGGAAGGAGGAAAGGAGACAAAATCAACGACTCTTCCATTGAACATTATCTTTGGAGCTGAGCATTGGGGACGTGGAGCTGTTGGGACCGTGTGTTGGCCTGCGGGCGGACAGCTGGGGATGTAGGAAGTGCGCCTGGTCCTGCACACAGGCAGGGTCTGGCCCTCAGCTCCATGTGGGCCGGGGGTGGAGCCTGGGGTGGGGGCACACGGTCCTATACCCAGGAGAACCAGGCTTAGCATCATTCCGCATGGATAAATTCCATCATCCGCATCCTGCCTGCGCTGGAAGCAGCCGGTGCCTGCGATCCCGGTGCCTGGCCCGTGAGCTGCTGTCCACAAACTTCTAGACCTCACTGCCCCTCAGGAGAGCCCCTCTGTCGGCTTGTGCTGAGTCCCTAGGTCACAGAGCCGTGCCTGGTGGGGAGCAGCAAATGCTCCGTAAACAGTTCTCCGTGGAGGGGAAAACGGAACCCACTCCGCAAACAATAAAAATGCTCCTCCACTGCAAAGGGCTGTTTCAACATTAAAGAACGAAAAACCCTTCGGTACAGAGACCAGCAAAAGGCAGGAGCAGCCTAGCGGGAATGTGGGAGTGAAACGGGCGTATGGCCGTGGACACCGGACACTTCGCAGTGGGTAGCAGTTGTGCTCACGGACCTGAGCCAAGAAGGAGAAAATGTCCATCTTAGGCAAAATAGAAAATGCGAAGTCTTACATATCATATTTTCACTGCCGGGTAAAAACATCATTTTGCAGTTTCCTATGAAAACTTCTAAGGTAAAGAGGAAAATCAAAGAGGGAAGGGAAACATTTTTACAGTATTAACAGAGCGCTGTCTTTGGCTGGTAGGTGAGTGATTTCATTTTCTTCTTCCTGCTTCGACATAATTTCCAAGTCCTTTTAAATGAGCACGTATGCCTTTTTGGAATGGAACACATAATAAACCCATCGAAGTCCCTGCCGTGTGTCTTGAAACGATAGGTGTCTGTTTTCCTCACGGTCCCTAACTAGGTTTCTCCAGCTGACTCATTGAAATGCCGCCTCCTTCCCTGGGAAAATCAATTCACTTCCTGCCCAGACTCCCCAGGGCTGAGAGGGAGCATCCGAAGCACCAGCGTTTGTCACTGCATAATTCACCCTGTGTCACAATAGGCCGGTGGGCTGTCTTTCTTCTAATACCACCATCACTAACTCACCGGGGGCCCTTCCTGTGCCCCAGATCCCATCCAGGCGTGATTCAAATTCTGCACCAACCGTGTACACAGACGCAGCCACTACGCCAATGGGAAGGATGAGTATTGGAATCATTGGTGTCATTTTTGATTTCCCATTCCTTCCTTCGCCTACGTACCCAATTTTCCCCTGTACAACTAACATCTTTTGCGCTGTTTCAGGGGCTGAGTACTTGGCACGCGGGCAGCTGTGGGAAGGGCTGACACCCTCAGAGGGAAGTGCCCGGTGAAGCAGGACCCGCGGGGATGTGAGCCTGAGCCCGTCATGCTGGCTCCGCTCAGACACCCGGAGTGGCACATGAGGAGTGTCCACCTTCCATGGGTTGCAGGGTGTTCCCTACCCCTAGAGACCTTCACTGTTGAAAGGTATCTTTCGTAAATGTCAAGGTCACACAATGCAATGGCTATGGGAGTGTATTGCTGGCATTTCAGGGATCTTAGGGGTCTGTGGTCTGGGTCCCTTGGGAACCTGAGGTCTCCCTGAGAGCTGAGGACTAGATTCCCGCCGTGGGATGCTCACACGTTCTGTCGCCGGGCCTCCCCTTGGCGGCCTGGGCGAGGCACCGAGCTGGGACTTTGACCTCTTTCATTATTCAAGCTCCTGTGGGGGAGGGAGCCTCGCCAGGCCCAGAGGGAGACATCAGGCTCCCCTGGCCCCGGGGTGGCTTGGTCGCAGCCCACATCTGCTGGCTGCAAAAGCCTCTGCTCCTCCCTCACGGCAGGCAGCCCTGCTCAGGCCCGGGGGCCACTGAAGGCCACCGCAGGGTCACAGCGCCTCTCCGGGCAGCCCGGGACACACTTCTCTCGGTTTCTGCTCCCGGAGGTTCAACTTGGGCCCACCGTTCAGGGCTGTCCCTGCCCCCATGGTCTTAATTGTTGTTGGTCTGCTTTGGGAGGAGAGGCGATGCAGGTCTTCATGCGCAGCTTTCCCGTTGAATCCGGGCTGCTGGTAGTTGGCACCTGTGTCTCTCTAGCAGGCTTGGTGGTTCCGCCCGTGAATAACCGACACTGGTCCCCTAGACGGAGACCTTGGCAGGTTCTAGGCACTGAAAACACCGGGCCTCACATGGCATTGAAATAGGAACAGTCAGTCATAAGCCATAAAGTGAGTGGAGAGAAGGCCTGTGTGTTCTCGCCCTGCTGCTATTTCGGAGCATTCAAATATAAAATCGTTCCAGGAGAGCTTTTGTAAAAATTATGTTTAACGTCTCCGCTGGAACCCGGGGCCTGAGACTGGTGCTGTTATCCTATTGAGTAAGTCAACACAGACCCGTCTAGTTTTCCATATAATTAGTCCGTTAATTCTTGTTTTACTTGTCATAGAATGCAGCTCACCCCACAGACTCTCACACACACGTGCACACGTGCACACGTGCGCACACACGTGCACCTTGCGAAGGCCTGGTGTCGGGTCACAGCTTGCCCACGCCCCCCCTCACAATCCTGGAGGGGAGAAGACGAGGTCAGTCTGCGGTGACTTCTCGTGAGCGTTGTGTACCTGGCTTTGGACGGACGCCGGGTACCAGCCCTGGCTCGTCCGAGTCCTCCCGACTGGAGTTAAACGATGCTTTTATCCCGAGAACCTGTGACTTGGCCCGTCCCGCACATGCAGAGCCATCTCCCATCCTTAACTGATCACGTTGGCAATGTCCCTTTGGCCATAGATGGTTCCCCAGTCATGTATTTGGGGAGTCAGGGTGTGGACCCCCCAAAACCCCCTCTTAGCCTCTGACTAAACCAGAGGACCCATCTTGACCTATTTCTCATGTTCCACTTCCGGTGCAGACTCACTTGAAGAGACAGTCCTGAAAAGAGTCCTGAGGGCTGGTGGGCGACGCCAGCTGTCCAGGTGGCCCCCTGCTCTGAGATCAGAGCTGAGGGGGCCTGTTGATTCCTGAACCCTGCGGCAGACTCAGCTCCCCGGAGTCCCAGGCCTGACTCGGTGGGTCTCGGTGGGTCATGTGCCCTCACATATTGACAAGTACTTAGAGGGTTTCTCAGCTCCAGGAGTCCCCGACTTTACCCCCAACATGCAGCGTCCTGGAAGTGGAAGGGACGGGATGCAGGAATGCTTTCATGGGGTACCTGCCACACAGGGGACGCCAGGCTCCAACACACAACTTCATTTCATCCCCCGGTGCCGTCAGCGTTGCATTCTGCATTTGATGAGCAGGGCCGGGAGGCAGGGAGATTTGTTCTAGTGTCACCGCAGGTCGAGGGACCTGGGGTTGCGGCTGCATCTGTCCAGATTGTCACACTCTCTCCCATGACGCTGAAAATGTGCCCACGGCTTCCCTGCGACCTGCTCCTGGCAAATGCATGTGGAACGGGCTCTCGTCCCTGCACCGTCAGGTCTCCGAGTGGCGCCCGTGGGAGAGAACCCAGGGAAGAAAGCGATCCTGGGAGGGGCCTGTGGAGTGAAGACAGCCCATCTGTCAGGTCTGCTGGCACAGGCCTGTCTTCCAGTGGATTGTTTTCCTTTAGCCCAAATTGTAGGGGTAACGGCGTCCGTTTCCCTCTTCAGTCACTGTGTGTCAGCACAGCCCCCACCCGCCGTTGGTCTCAGCGGAAAATGGAGCAACAAACAATCAAACCGGTCATCATGCAGAGGAACAGGGGCACTGGTGGGCAAACAGGGTCATTTCAGCCAAACGGGGGGCCTCGGTTTTCATTCACAGAGCGGAACCGCTTCATCAAAAAGCGTGTTTGCAAAAGGACAGGGAAGGAGTGACAGGGAGGAGCAAGGTGGAAAACGGTGTCTGAGTTTTGTAGCCCTGCATTCAAATGTGCCTGCATCTGCTTGGAAAATGAAGGCAGCAAATGGCAGGATAACGTCCCTTTAAGGCCTTTTTAGAAGGAGTCCCACGAGCCACCAGTGTTTCGGCCGCCGGGTCCACCCATGACTGCTCTTTGCCGTGTCTCCACGTGCATCCTCAGGGGGTCACACCCTCCGGTGGCCTCTGTCCTCGACCTCTGGCCAACCCGCATGGATTCCCCGGTGCAGCCACAGCCGGTCTCGGGCTCTTTCAATCCGTCTGCACCAGCCCAACTGTTGTCTTTGTGGGAGAGGAAACATTTTCCTTCTATCCTCCTAGGTTCTTTGGATAGTCTAATAATAAAATTAAATAAGACAGGAATAGGAGAAAAACAAATTTCGTTACGTGTGTCTGGGGTCCCCTGAGGATGTGAGACCCAAGGACGGGCCTGCAGTTGAGGCGCGTGTCCCATCCTGGGCTGAGGGGCTCCCCAGGGAGGAGGGCCATTCACGGGACGGTAAGAAGAGCAGATGTTTGGTAATTATTCAAATAAGAGTTATTCCGGTAATAGCTCTTTCTGGGCCAGGCGCCCCATCGAAATTCTTTCAGTCGTAAACATTTTTCTTGAGTCCGCAGGACCTTCAGTGCCAAATGGCTCATCTGCCCATGCGGCGTAGTTTGGGGTCAGATTCTGCTTCTCCTCATCTTCAGAAAGCAAGGCCCGCTGTCCCGTGTAGCTGCAAGTCACCGTGGCCAGTGGTCCCCGGGAGGCCGGGGCGTATCTGCGGGACAGGGGGAAGGGAAGAACACGCGTGGATAACCGGAAGTGGGGCTCCCTTTCCCGAGTCTTCGTGTCGGAGCCCGTTTCTGACCCCAGGTCAAGCGATCACACCGTGTCTAGGTCCTTCACTTGAGCCCACCCCTCATTGGCACGTGCCATGGGTCTTCGACAGCCGCCCAGGTCAGGGACAAGCCCTTACTTACTGTGCAAACTGGGCGTGAGCTGCTATGTGGGACCCATGTGTCTCCCCTGTCACCCCCAAGGCGGACCGAGCCAGCCGAGGAGGGTGTGGGTCATGGTCCCCAGGGCTCAGAGTGCCTCCTGTCAAGAAGTCACTGGGACACTCAGACTTGTGTCCCTTCAGTGGGGGTCACCAGATAAAACACAGGGTGCCCCGAGAAATACGAATTTCGTTGACGCGTTTCCGTGCCCTGTTTGAGGCCGACTTACACTGAAAGTGGCTGGTTTCCCTGAAATGCTTCTGGGTCCCCTCTCTTCCTTTGTACACCTGGCATCTCCCTCCTGGGAGAAGGCTGGGTCCTGGGGTCTCTACGGGGTCTCTGACTCACCTCTTCTTCACCCTCAGGGACCCCCTCTGTGCCATCCCTTCTCCCCCTTCACTCTGTCTCCCCAGTGACGTTCCAGCTGTTTGCACACAGGCTGGGCCCCTCCGGTGCCCCCTCCACTCAGCAACTGGGTCAGTCATGGAACTCTTCCCACGGAGAAAGCTGGACCCCCCCCTCCAAAGACTTTACAGTTGACCATTTTAAAGGCAGAGACTGTTACTACTGTACGAAGTATTACAAAGAAGGGACAAAGGGGGAAGGTGCTATGTCTTTTATTCAGAGGGGAGTTCGCCACTAAACAAGGCTGGTAAAGAAAATGTATATTCGGTCTCTTTGATGAAGTAGTGAAGCAATTGGTGCGTAAAGCATTGGCAGCCTGGAGAGGACGGTATATACAGAAAGATGGTACCTTGTGACCCGCTGGCATTCATTCCAGGGATCCAAATTTACAGCAACTTGACGGAATGCATTAACGGTACTGACTCCATTCACAGCCGTGCGGAGGAGCCGAGTCACTCATCTTAATAGGAGGGAAATATTGGATACAACGGCAATAACCATTTATTATGTTAAAAACTGGAGCTACACGAGCATGAAGGAAAATTCCCTTGCACAGGTGATGGGAAACACGCACAGGTGAGGTGAGGGAATGTTGCACCTTATGGGATGGTTCTACGGCCCTCTGTCTAAAATGAAGCCTGGGGGAGACTGCGCCCCTTTGTTTCCTCTATTCGCTGCTCTGCCAGCAGCCAGGAAACTACGGCATTCGGAAGGTAGGTCAGTTGTATAGAGTCTGTAGAGGAGGAACTTTAATTGCTGTTATTTTCAGATAAGACAACTTCGTATGTCAGGATCCAAAAGACTGCTCCAGCTGAACTTTCTGAATTAGTAAGAGACCACGGGGACATGAACAATAAAAATAATGTGCCCTGGCTGGTAGCACAGTGGATAAGGCGCCGGCCTACGAACGCAAAGGTCGCAGGTTCGATTCCCCAGCCAGGGCACGTAACCAGGTTGCAAGCCAGGTCTCCAGTCAGGTCTGTGGCTGAAGGCACATTGATGTCTCTCTCCCTCTCTGCCTCTCTCCCTTCCCCTCTTTCTAAAAATGAAATAAAATCTTTAAAAAAATAAAAAATAAAAAAAATAATGTTGCTGCATTTCTACCTACCAACAGAAGATAGGACTTTCCAAAGGATACATTGAAATTAGTCACAGATACATAAACAGTGGCTAGGCCAAGACCCAACATAGCATTTGCAAGTCCCTTACGTTAAAAATGATAAAATGGGCCTGACTGGTGTGGCCCAGCGGGTTGGGCATCATCTCCCAGAGTGACAGTTTGAGTCCTAGTCAGGGCAAGGGCCTGGGTTGTGGGTTCGGTCCCGGTCAGGGTGCCTACCAGAGGCAACTAATGGGTGTTTCTTTCTCACGTTGGTATTTCCATCTCTTCCTCCCTCCCTTTCCCTGTGCTGTCAGTACTCGGTTATTTCCCCGACTCAAAAACGTGATGAGGAAAAAACCCAACAAAAACAGGTCTCGGCACAATGCATATCATTTCGTTCTTATTACTAAAATTATAAATGCACTTCAAGAGATACATGTCTGTGCTACAGTATAAGAAAGCGCGGGACTGAATGACACAGCATTCAGAGTAATGTCACCGGTGGGGGCCAAACAAGGGCCCCTGGATGAGGCCAGGACACACTTGTCCCCTAAGAGGTACGAGCTGTGCGCTTTTCCTTAAACTCGCTACCAAGATTATCTCAGGAGGTGATGGCCTGGTCACTGAGCCATTTACGCCCCCGCGGGAGTGGAGCATGAGCCTGCAGGTGGTCTGTGAGGGACTGGTGTCCCAGGAGACAGGACAAGACCCAGGGAGTCTGGGGGGAGCCCCTGCACACTCAGGGGTCACTTAATTCCCCAGCCCACCCACAAGGGGCAGCAGGCATTTCCTATCCCTCAGACGGGGCAACAAGTCTCAAAGAAAAGGGCCGAGGGACTTGGTCTGGATCATTCTGTCCCCTTTAGCATCACTGAGAAAAGGCCTTGGCGCAGGGCCTGGCCTGTCTTCAGGCAGGAGCGACGCTGGCGTCCCCCACACTTCAATTAGGAGAAGTGACAATACCCTGGCCAGTTCCCAAGGCGGTGCCTTTTACTATAAAAAGACTTTGTCCCCAGAGTGCTCCCATAGTCATTTAATTTAATGAAGCACACGCAAAAGGATGGGGATTAATTTTATAAAGGTATATCCTTTCTTGAGTTGAAAAATGGTATTATTTTTACAACTTAGGGCATTTATTTGTTAATGTCATCTTACAGTCAACTCCGTAGTCCTTTTAAAATTGTTTTCCCCGAGCCGCCAACGTTCTAAAGGACGCCAGTGATTTATGTGTCACCAGCTACCTGGTTTTGGGTAGCAAACCTAGCTTTCCTCTGCAGCCAAGTCATGAGCGTCATCACCTGCGGTGGGTCAACGTCATAATCCTGTGCCTGAGATTTCATCAGTCACTTGTTAAACAAACCTTTCTTGACACTTCTGGGGGTATGTTGGAGGAGGTCACGGAGAGGGTGTGGGGGCAGGGTGGCCTGGGAGCTGGACCCCGGCAATTGGAGGCTCCTTGCTCCTCCCCCGTCCTTGGGACACCCCCTGCTGCCCACCGACCCTACCCCCGCAGAGGCCGTTCTCAGGCACGCAGCCTTGCGTAGTCCACGTCCACGGGACAGTGGACGTGACCGAGCTCTGTTGAGAACACTCCAGAAGTCTGCAAGATTCCGGGGGGCAGGTGCAGAGATTCACTCACCTGGCGACAGCCCAAGACCAGCCTCGTGCATTCCCTCACTTCCCACCTGTCCCCCACCCCCGACCTGCCTCCGTGTGCGATTGCTCCCTGCCCTCCGTGTTCTGGCCGGTTGTAGTTGCCACCCAGTGAGCTCCCGAGTTCGTGAACCCACAGAGTGGAAGCCACGTGGCCAGAGGCTGGGACTGCCGCTTCCTGTTGAATCTCGGCTCTGCCCCTTTCCAGCTCGGAGCAGTTCCGTTAGCTAGCCGCGCCTCAGTTTCCTCCTCTGGAATGGTGGTGTCATGAGAGCTCCTGTCCCCTGGTGCAGGCACGAGGTGTCTGCCTGGTTTGGGGTGATGATCTAGTGGCGTGGGAGTCTCGCTACTTAGGTAGTCAGAAGCGGGCTACTCGGCACGGGGTAAGAAGACACGCTCTGAAGTCCGGAGCCACCAGGAAGAACTTTCTATTGTCGCTTTTTCCCCATCACTGGCTGCTGTGGGCCAGGAAGTTACCCTGAGGAGCTCCAGAGGCAATCCGGATAGACAGACAGTGTAACTGACAAAGGCACAGCGTCCCAGGCCCCGTTCCGTTCCTATTTCTCCAACATTTAAAAAGTAACCACAGCTCACACACCCGGGACCCTCACTCCGGAGGCACCAGGCGTGGCCCTAAGTTTGAGTCCATTTAAATTCACACAAGTTTTCTTTTAGCAACGCGTCTGTTTTACAGAAGGGGGACTTGAGACACAATTAGGCCACGTTGTATCATCCTACGGGACACCCAGTTGGAGTGCAAAGCCAAGGCTTCCCCGGCCAGGCTCGGAAGTGAAGTTAGTTTCTCTCTCTCTGGGGGTCTCTGGTTCCTCCCAGTCGTCCTAAAACAGCAGCGGCTTCCACCGCCCTCCCGGTCAGGTGGACGGTGAGGAGTCGGGTAAGCACTTCACAGCAGTTGCCTCTTGTTGCCACAGGATGTCACCATTGAAAATGCTGCAAGAAGACGCCAGTGCATGCACTCTGCTGTGACCCCCCCCCCCAACCCACTTGGGCCCCTGCCCTGGGAGGGAGGGCAAGATCAGCCCCCAGAATGGAGCTCGGCTGGAGGTAGCCCATGCTTTGCTGTTTAAAAGGGGTGTCACCTTCTAGCTGCACCAGAACCCTGTCCCAGCTGCCGACCTTAAAGCACACAGGTACGGTTACACCTGTTCCCACAGACACGTGGCTCTCTTGTGGGACCTGCAATGGACGACTTTGCAAAAGCTATTGTGCCGGCGGAATTGGCAGAAGCTGGTGTTTCACTGGACGAGTGGGAGGGGACAGTGGTGGACAGCATGAGACAGGCCAAGAAGCCTCAGATGACGTCAGGGTTCTGACGCGTGTGATTCAATGGCTGGTGGGTCATCTTCCGGGAGGGCAGGTGACGGCTGAGGGCGGCCCTGACCTTGGGAAGTGGTAGGGCCTTCCAGACCTCTGGCAGCCCCTCTCTGTTCAGAGCCTCTCCCCTGGGACTGAGAACGCACCAGTTTGGGGTGTGGCACGGCATGACGCCGGTCCATGAGGAGGGCCCAGGTGAGGCCTCCCCAGGCCCCAGGGCATCGCCCAGCTGGACGACCGATGGGTGACATGTTGGCCACCGAGACTGGCGAATGTCACCATGGTGAAGACCCCTGGGTCCTGACACAGCAACCATGCCCACACAGTCCCCTCGTTCTGACACGGGTGCTCCTGGACCTGGGGGCCTCAGTTCCTGTCTGTCCTTCCTCCTGACCTCGCCACCTCCAGTCCCCAAGCACAGCAGGGACCAGAGGCCCATGATGCTCCTTTGGCACAAAGGATGGGCAGGGCTGGGAGGAGCAGGTCTTGGGACATGTCCATGGGGAGCATGTGCTTGTTTCATGTGAGCTTACATGAGGTTCATGAAGATCCTAGGCACAGGCAGCAATACATTGTGTGTACTGGGCAATACTGTTTGGCTCAATAATCACAAAGTTTCTCACCAGGAGACACTGAGAGAAAGCCTCACTGTCCCCCGGAGCCCGAGGCACCAGCTGTCCACCCGGCCCATCCCCGCAGCCAACACCCACTTGACAAGTTTCTACGTGTTTATATCCACGCAGGCAAACTGCACGCACACCCTGCCCCACGTCCTTACAGAGTTACCCTCTCACGGAGCCAGTCGCCCTCTGTTTTCACACTGAACAGCTCACCCCGGACCCTTTTACGGGGGCCATGGAGATACCTCGGGAAACAAGAGCCTGGGTGCTCCCGCACTGCTGGGGGTGCAGATGCAGAGGAAAATGCTGGGGACTGTCACTGATTTTTAAAAATATGGCTGCAGGAAACTGCAACGTTAACAGCAAAACAGCTGTCCTATGATTTTGACCGCAGGGTGCGGACAAACACGGTGGAGGAAAGGCACCCATTTTCTCGGTGGCGGTGGCGACGCAAGCGTTCAGATGGTCGCCCCTCCTGAGATAGGGACTGAGCAGGGGGCGCCGCAGACAGACACCCCCTCACGACTCCCCATGTAACAGCCCTGCTCCCCTCACTTCAACGGGGGTAACCTTCCAGAAACTCGGACCCAGCTTTTCCCCTGCGTTAGCTCCATCCGCGGTGCCGGCGGTGCTCAAGGTCAAGTTGCAACCCCTCGCTGGCTGGGGGCCTGGAGCAGCGCCCGCTCTGCCCAGCTGTGCCGGACTCCGAGGGTGGGCCCAACCCAGTCCTGGCCGGGCCTCCAGGTCTCCTTCCCACCCGTCACCTGCCCCTTGGGGTTCCTGCCTCCTCTTTCAGGTGTCTTCCCCGGGTTTCTCCCGCCCCTCCATCTGATCCGGGCTAGGCAGCCGGTTGCGGCCGCCTGGTTACAGCTGCTTCCCGACGCGCTCTGGTCTCCAGCGCCCCTTCCCGGAGGCTGTTTTCTCATCCTAACACCTGCCAGGCGATGGCAGGACTGGGGAGCTCTCCACGTGCCAAGTCTGGTGACGGAGGCTCGGGGCTGTGGGAACCCTCCCACCCTCCTCCCCGCGGTGGTCAGTCTCACCCACCTCTGCACCCCAGGGCCCAGCGCGCAGCAGGTGACCAGCGACTGCCCTGGAGGTATTGACTCCGGGGTTCCCCTTTTCTCAGGCGTCTGCGGCGCTGCCCCTGGGCCCCCTTCGAGGTGTAACACCCTCCCCCAGCCAGGGTGCGGGTTAGTTTCCCTCCCCCGGGGGTCTGGAAAGACCTTCTCCACCCGCTGCCCCCAGTCTCGGGTTCAGGGGGGCAACTCCCGCCCCCCGCGGAGACTGAGCTGCTCCAGCCGGCGGGGCGGGTGGGGTTTGGCGGAGGGGTGGCCGGCGGGCACACGCGCTGCCGGGCGGCGGCGGGGGAGTGGGGGGACGGCGGACGCGGCGGCGGCGGGAGCCGCGGGGGGCGGGGAGCTGGGGGGCGGCGGCGGCGGGGCGCGCTCTCCGGGCCGCGGGGGCGCGCTGTGCGCGGTGCGCGGTGCGCTGTGCGCTGCGCGGCGCGCCGGGGTCTGGCGCGTCCCGGCGGGGGAAGGAGACCAGCAAGGGCGCCGAGGGGAGCGGAGCTCGCGGGCAGCCGCGCGCGCGGACACCGCAGCGTCTCCGGCCGCGGCGCCAGCGACCCCCGCGCGCGCGAGCTCCGCCCTGCGCCGCCGGCCGGCCGGCCGCCCCGAGGCCGCGGCCCGCAGCTGTTGCGCGGGGAGGCGGCCGCGAGTCCCACAGCCATAGCAACGGCGTCGCCGCGGCCTCCTCGCCGCTCCCGCGGGCCGCCCGCCGCCTCGCCCGACCGGACCGGCTCACAGGTGCGCGGCCCGCCGCCGCCGCGAGTGCTGGCGGCCGGCGAAGGTGACAGGAGGAGCCCGAGGGACGCAGGAGCGGTGGCCAAGGAGCTGACGGAGGGGAGCCCTACGGTGGGAGCCGGGTAGGTGAGAGCGCCCCGGGGCGGGTGGCAGCCGCAGAACTCTCCTCGGTGGCAGTGACGTTTCTGGAAGCGTGGCTGCTAGTTGGGTGGCTGTGACTTAACGGGGTTCCGCCGCCAGAGGTGGTTCGTCTCCCCCGGCCTCGCGGTCCCCGCTGCTGGGGCGCATCCCGGCAGGTCCCGGTGTGATAGGCGGGGGCATCGCGGTGGGCTCCGCAGAAGTCCGGGGGGTTGGGGGCTGGCGCAGACCCTGGGCCAGCAGGACCCAGCAGCCCTTGGACCTGGGGCACGTTGGCTGGAGACCCTGTTGGGGTGCAGGGGCAGTGGTAGCGATCCCGCCATGCAGGCTGACCCGGAACCCCATTCCTGCTTGGCTTGGCTGGCGACAGGCGGGTACTGCAGCTCGGCTATGACATGGACGGGGACCAGGGCTCAACCAGCTGGGGTCGGTTCCAAACCCAGCAACGGAAGGGGCTGTTTAGACGAGGGAAGTGGTATTGATGGCCATTTCGGGACCCAGGGTGTCCCTGGAGTTTATCCTGTCACTGTCTTTGGCTGTTGGGGGTGAGTGGGAGTAAGAATAACATTGTGAACTAGCTGTGCAGATGCCCCCTCCTCTCCTCACCTTGTTTCTGGCCACTCCATCCCCACTGTTGCCAGCAGAGCAAGACTACGTAGGCTGTAATGACACCCCCTTTGTCTCCTTGGTCACCCCGGGACCCCAGCCAGGGACAAATGATTCCACTTTCAGATAGCTGGAGAATTCTGCCTCGGTTCTCTGGTTGAACTGGGGAGTTGCTGCTTTCCGTCAGGTTTTCATGCTCTCGATATGAAGAGATGTGTCTGCACCGGAGGCACCTGGGCTGACCGTGCGGAGGTGTGGACGGTTCATCCCGGCTGCAGGCTGGAGCGAGGGGCCCACGGCTGGGCGAGATCCCCAGCCCAGCTCAGCGAGGCCAGGGCCCCAGAAGGGAGGTCGAGTGAGGTGAAGAATTTGGGTCTAAAGGCTAGTGCATGTGGGTAAGTGGGTCTCTGGGTGGTTTCCAAGATGCACAGCCATCGATTTTTATAGGGCTCTCTCTTTATACCCTGGCCTCTGGGGACAGTGCTAAGTCCCAGTTTCAAGGCTGTGTTCTTTAATTGGGCTTTTAATTTATGCTGTAGTTACGTTGCCCGAGGGGAGTTCATGTGGGGCTCCTGTCGGAATGAGGATGATATTACTGTATTCCAGGCAGATGGTAAGGCATAGAGAAAGGACAGGGAAACACGGATTTGAGTTGCGATCTCATCGGATAGCTGTGCTGTGACCTTGAGTCTTTTGACCTTCTGGAGACTCCTCCTTCACATCTGTAGAATGGGGATCCCACAGCGGCCACAGCTTGCCTGCTCATGTGACAACTGAGTGGGATGCTGGGTGGGGAAGGGCTTTTTAAAACCGAACATGCCTTGCTGATGGAAGGAAGTACCCTCCTTTTTAAAGAAACGCTTTCCTCTGATCAGCAAATCATCAGACAGCAGCGACAAGGAAGGGAGTAGAAACGCTGGTCTGCAACTCACAGTGGCAGCACTGTAATCTGCCCAGTATGCCCTCAGAGACATGTGAAGGGGTCTCTGTCAGGGGCAACAAGGGTATCACCCCTACTTACAGATGTTGAAGGTCAAGGGCTTTGCCATCAGAGGTGGAACTCATCTAGTTTGGGAACATGGGGGTCTGCTCAGCACAGGGCTGGGCTCAGCAGTCAATAGTGTCGACAGGAGTTGCACATAGTGGGGACTCAAATATTGGTGAGGTGGGTACATTGGATACCCTGTGAGCCCCTTCCTCCAACTCTGCTCCACAATGCCAAATGCTCACCAGCTGTTTGCCTGGTTGGACCAGATGCTTACGGCTTGATGTGACCGAGGGGACACCAGTTTTAGGAGGAGGGAGGGCCAGCATGCAGGGGTCCTGCTCTTCATACCCCTGCCGGTCTATCCCTACAACGATCAACGTCCCTTCTCGACCCAAATTCAAATGCCTCTTCCTCTGGGAAGCCTTCCTGGCTCTCTCCCCTCTGCTCCCAGAGCTCTTTGGACCTGCTCTGTGACAGCTCTGCAGTATCACGGTGACATTGCTGACACCCAGGCTCGTCCCCACTCTGGAGTTCATGTTTCCCGAGGGCAGGAACCTCCCCGTACTTCCCTGTGGCTGGGGCCTCAGCAGTGGGTGTGAGCCCACCGGCACAGGGACAGGCTTGTGCAGGGTTGTCCGGTCCCAGCCCTGTCCCAGCCCTGTCCCAGCCCTGTCCCAGCATTCCCAGCAGGCCCCGGGTGTGCCCGCGGGGCTGATCGCAGGCACAGGCAGGGCCAGCCCACTGAAGCCGAGTGAAGGAAAACAAAAATACGTGTGTTGCCTTAAAATGCTCATTTTTTTTTTTTTTTTTCAAATGGGTACTTCAGCTGTAATGCATTATTGAATGGCCTTTGTGTAACATTTGCTGAACGCGGGTGATGGAAGATTTTAAGCTTTCAAATGGTTTTCTCTCCCTTCCATTCCTGGAGTTCGACTCCAGTACAATTGGAAAAGCACATAGGTTGGACCAAAATAAACAAACAAATAAACAAACCCCTCAGTTCGAATCCTGGCTCCAAGGGGACCGGGGTGCTGGACACTTGACTGCCTCGTGCCTCAGTTTCCTCATTTGTGAAAGGTGCGTGGTAACACTCATCTCTCAGAGAGACCAGGGGTTGGAGTGAATGAATAGCTGGGCAGGCAAAGTAATTTCACAGGCTGCAAAATACTCTAGACAATAAATCATTTCTTTCTTTTTCTTCCTTTTTTTTTACCCCCCCGAAATAAAATAAAAGAGCAAAATCTCTGTCTAATGAACATGGCCTCAGACAAGATGGGCTGTGAGTCCTGGCTCCTCTGCGTCCTAGCTCTGAGTGACCCTCAGTCACTCAGTCTGTCCCCTTGGCCACTGGCCTCATCTGGATCCCGTGACGGTGACCTTTCAGGATGGGCTGGGAAGGTGCACATTCGGGGAACTGCCATGCCTGGCACTTAACACATGAAGTGTGTGAATTCCAAATGATAGATGACGCATAGTTGCTAACAATGGAAGATGCCAGAATTTTTTGAAATACCCCATCGTGTTTATGCATTTTCTGCCTTTACCTTGTCTATGCTGCGAGAGACACGGAGAGAACACTAAGAAGGAAGCTGTAGACCGCTTACCAGCAGCCCCTTCCCTATGAGATGAAAAAGCAAGATTCCATTCAGGAACTGAGCCTCCTTCCAGCAATGAGGTTATGTCAATGGCCCAGGTCATCCCGGGGCCCAAAACTCATCTCCTGTCCAAAGCCTCCCCTTGGATGCTCCGCAGGCCCATGTCCTCACCATCAGATCTCTCTCCTTTCAGAATTGTCCCCAGCCTGAAGGCCAGCGTGTCTGAGACGGCCCTGGGCCTTAGGGAAGTGAGGAACACCCCGTGACATCTCTGCTTGTCTCAGTGCCGTTCCCATTTGGCCCTTGGTCTGCTGTTCTGTGCACCCTGGAGGATGGCCCCTGTTCAGGTCACAAGGAACTAGAGGGACGAAGCCTGACACTACCTGGGAGAGCCGGAGGGAGCTCACCAACATCTCTTATTCACAGGGCTTCCCTGACGCTGGGCGCTGCATGGTGTCCAGCGTTTCTGCTCCATCAGAAGTCATTTTGAGGTTCCATGCACACAGATGCCAGGAGCAACAGGGCAGGGTATTTCAGCCTCACTGTGGACACGGGCACCAGGGCTGGGGGTGTGTCCTTCAGGGACTCTGAGCCAGCGGCCTGCCCTGTGTCACTCACCCTGCCGGACTCTGAGCCTCCATGGTGAGCAGGCCCAATCCTGTTGTCACAGAGGCAGGACTTTCTCTCTGACGGTTGAGTAATGTTCCACAATAAGTGTAGGCCACACCTGGGTCCAGGCACCCACCGAAGGGTTTTCAGGCGTTCCTGTATCCTGACTATTGAGATAAACACTGCCTTGAAGGCTGAGTACAGGGGTCTCTTTGGGATCCTGCTTTCAGCTTTTTTGGATAAATGCCCAGGAGTGGGATGGCTGAGTCATGTGGTGGCTGTAGCTTTCATTTTTTAAGAAGCCTTCATACTCTTTTCCGTAATGGCTGCGCCAATTCACACTTCCATCCACAATGCACCAGAGGCATCCTCACCAACAATTTTTTATAACTTAAACAAATTAATGCGAAGCATCCTGACAGGTGTGAAGTAATATCTCCGTGTGGCATCAGGCATTTCCCTGATGTGGAGCATCTTTCCAGGCACCTGGTGGCCATTAATGTGTATATTTGCTTTGGAAATAGGTCTGTTCAAAGACTTGGCCCATTTTCCAACTAGGCTATTTTTATTTGTATGGAGTTATATGAGTTTCTTACATATTTTGGATATTAACCCTTATTAGGTACATGATTTGCAAATGTGTCCCTCCATGTCAGAGGTATGTTTTTACTCTCTTGATTGTTTCCTTTGCTGTGCAGAAGCTTTTTCAGCGTGGTGTAGTACCATTTGTTTATTTTTTGTGTTTGTTTCCTGTGTTTTTAGTGTTATAGCAAAAAAAAAAATTATCACCAAGACTAATGCCAAGAAAATTTCCTGGTTTTTCTAGTTTTTTTCAGTTTCAGTCCATATGTTTAAGCATTTAATCCATTTTGAGTTGATTTTTGTATGTGGTTTAAGCTAAGAGTTCAGTTCAGTTTTGTTCTTTTGCATGGGGATATCCATTTTTCCCAGCGCCATTTATTGAAGAGACTATCTCTTCTTCATTGCGTTGTCGTGATACCCTTGTTAAAGACCAGTTGACTGAATATGCATGAGTTTGTTTCTGTGTCTCTGTTCTACTGCACTGGCTTCTGTTTTCATGCCAATGCCACACTCTTTTGATGACTGTATCTTTGTAGTATAGTTTGGTATCAGGAAATGTGGTGCCTCCAGCTTTGTCCCCCAGTGGAAGGAATTCAAACTGAGAAATGACAAACAATGATGTGCATTTTGGATTCTGGTTGCAGTGTGGAGACTAGAGAGCACCGGAGGGAAGTGAGACCAGAGGCAGAGAGGCTTGGTGGGATGCTGTTGCAGGGAACCTAAGTGGGCGAAGGTGATGACGGCCCCAAGCAAGGCTGAGGTGATGGGGACAAAGACAGGAGAACCAGCCTGAGGAGTATAAAGGCAGGAGAGTGCTGGGAAATATTGGGTGACTCAACATCTAAAAATGAGGAGGGAATCAAGGATGAGTTGAGTTTGGTGACTTCATCTGATGGATTGTCCTTATTCTTGGTCATTGGCCTGGGGACACAGGGGGCAGAACAGATCTTGAGGGGGAAATGATGATGAGTCCTGTTTTGAATAAGAAGACACCTGTGTACGTTTTAGGGAATTCTAGTTACCAGTGAAGCTCAGAAGAGCGCTCCTGGCTGAATGTCCAGACTTAGGGAATCTCCACGTGTAGATACTCGCTTAGAGCATGGAGAAGACCTGGCGCCCGGGGGAGCCATGCAGAATGAAGAAGCAGAAGACCCCTTTGGATTCACACGGCCGATGTCACTGCTTACTGCCCCCCCCCCCCCCCAAAAAAAAGACACACAGCACAAGCTCTCTGGCTTGCTCTTGCCTTAGGGCCTTTCCCTGTCTCAATCCCTTCGGCCAGGACAGGCCGCCCTGGTATTTCCAGGCTCCCTCCCTCTCTCCAAGTCTTCGAAGGGCTCTTCCCGGACCCCTGGGCCCCTGCAGCTCCCTCCAGCCTCCAGCCCCAGAGCCGCTTGCCTTTCCTTCACAGCGCTCCTGGTTCCCGCCACAGCAGTGTGGGAAACACGGAGACAGCGAGTTCGCTTCTGTTTCGTGGACGGCCCCTCTGCAGGCCGGGGAGCTCCAGGGTGCCGTCTACCGCTGTACCGACCAGGAGCCCCCGCGCCCGGCCAGCGTGCCAATACCGTTGCTCCAAGTGCGTCTGGGAGAGGTCACGCCGGGGACCTTTAGTGACGGGATGCGCGATTCCAACGAGTTCCGAGGGCACAGCCCCGGGCCAGTGCACTTAGAGCTGCTGGTCGGAAGGGAGCGTTCCCGCGGAGGGCAGACACGGAGGCCTCGGCCGAGACGGGGCCTCCTCCGGGAGCAGTCTGCCCGTCCTGTCCTGCCAGCCAACCCTGACAAATGTCTTTCAATTAACGGAGCGAGACGTGTCCCTCCGGGGACGGCTGGAGACGGCCCGAGGCGTGCGGTGGCCCCCCGAGCCGCGGTGCCTGCAGAGTGGGTGTTGGGCGGCGCGGGGACACGCGCTGCTGCATGAGGCCCCGAGCAGGACCGGGAAGTGCAGCCCTGCTGCGCGGATTCCCCGGAGATGAGAACAGTGTTGGGGGCAGTGGTTCTTAACCTTAATTATTTCAGGGACTGCCCGAAGCATCTGATGATGCTATGTAGTTATTCTTTGGAAAAAAAGGCCGGTGGATCCCCCGAGGTTCTCCCCCGGCCCCCAGGTAAGAGCACCTGCCCTCCAGGCTTGCAGGCTCCGTGGGGAGGCCTCTCTCTGGACGTGAAAGAGACGGACTCGGGTGGAGGGACCGACACCGGGGGAGAGGGGCTGGTCCACTTTGAAAACGGAGACTCTTGCACGCAGGGAAGCCCCTCACCTGGGCACTCCAGGTTGGGGGGTCACTCTGTCTGGCCTTTGTTAGCCGAGTGACCCAGTGTGACCTGGCCACCATCCCACCTAGGCCCTGGGAGGGCGGGCTGCATCCGCCACCCTGAGACACAGAGTGCAGTGGCCCCCGCGGAAGGTGGGGTGCTGCCGCCAGGGCAGGTCTCAGAGGCAGGGCGAGGGCCCAGGGAGGAGACAGATTCCCATGTTGGTGCCGCCTCCCACTGTGGCAGCTGACTGCACAGGGCCTGGGCCCACCAGGCCCTGCCCGCGTGTCCTCCCCCCTGAGGCAAGGTCGTGGCCATGACGCTGATCCTGGCAGGCCCACCCACCGGGCATTTCTGGGCAGAACAGCACCTTTCAGCTGGGGAAACTCGGGAGACCAGAGCGATGAGGGGTCACCAGCCGACACACAACAGGAGTGACAGGCACTCCAGCCTGGTGGGTGGGGGTAGGGTGGGGCCCCTAGTGCCTGCTGCATTTTGCATTTTCATTTCCATCAGGGATTCCAGGGTCTCCCTTTAGGACAAAAGAATTTCCCCACAGTGGCTTCCTTGGGGCTGACTTTCAGACGCTCCACCCTCCCAATGTCTGTGCCCCAAGGGAGTCGCAAAAATAGACCCTAAGCTTCGTCATGCTGGGAACCCAAGCGGTGGGTGCTGTGCCTGCGGTGAATGCACCCACCCACCCAAGTCCTGCCACTGCCCTGGAGTCCTTCCACATTCAGCTAAATGACCCGGCAGCACCTGGCCGGCTCCTTCTCCGCTGGGGTAGCGGGTCTCGGTGTGTTCACCTCGAGAGTGATGGTCATGTCACTCACAGGTCACATTGGCTTATGTCATGTGCTGAACATGCCCCCCTTCCCCCGCCCCCCCAGCTCACTCCCAGTTTCTCCACATTGTCCTTTGCTTTCATGGCCAGGGGCCAGGAGGCCAGGGGTCTCCCCCCGCCCCACCCCATGCTCTTCAATGCTCCCCGCAACACCCTAGACATCGCCTCAGTTTCTCTCTAGGTTATTGTGGGGCGCTCCGTCTGTATTGACCTCAGTTTGTTTAACCTTGAGAGGATTGCCAGAGGAAACCCATGAAGAAGCGTAAATGAAAATTAACGAAACACATCAAATTTAAAAAGTCCATTACGATCCTTGGCCCCCAGTGGTTGACTGTTCAGTGTTTATTCTGATTCAGGACCAACCTGTGTATTTATTAACGTCAACGGGGAGCATGATGAGGGTGGCGTTCTGCTCCGAAAACTGAGGGACTCCGATGGGACCCTTGCTTGAATGGACCCTCTGTGTGGGGTGGGCCGGGGCCTCCTCGGTCCAGCGTGGGGGGTCGTGAGTGGAGAGCCCCGGGGCACTGAGGAGTGGTGACCCCAAACAGTGACTCACATTCACGCCTGTGATGGGCGACTGTCCGGAGAACCTGAACTCCAGCCTATGAACTGCGGAAGGCAGGCAGGCAGGCATAATTCTCACATCAGTGGCATCAGAAACGGCTACCGTTAAATAGACAACTACCCGCCGTTTTAAGGATTGGGTGTCAGTTTTCGGAAACGTCAACTGGTGGGTCTCTGCTGGAGCTGAGGCATAGCTGCGGGAAGGGAGGAGACGCAGAACCAGGGGTTTTGTGGAAACTTGTTGTTTTTACATCAGAGTGTAAAATGCACTGAGCATAAGTTGCCCTTTTTTAATGTGTTGAAAGGAAATGTTTAAAGATACGGCGATCCTTGGGATCTTGTGCTGAAGGTAGAAGAGCAAGCCTGGTGTTTTAACGCGCCGGCCCGTGGGGGCCCTCCCGGAGAGTAGATGAATATTAACATAATTGCCTCTAAATAACAGAACGAGAGCTCCTTCAAAAGCATGTGGAGACCGGAAGCAAGAAGAGGTCAGAAGTCCCCTGTAGGGAGCAGGTAGGAGGTGAGCTCCGTGGTGTTGTGCAGGTGGGAGGACTCTTTCCCGGCACCTACTATGTGCCAGTGACTGGAGTACGTACGTTTCCTGGTGCTCCTTTTGGTCGTTCATGCGGAGCTCTCACCGGCCCTGTGGACAGCGGAGGGACCCAAGGCACAGAGAGGGACAGTGATGGGCTCCCCGTCCCACAGCAGCGGGAGTGGGAGGCAGAGATGGATCCCCGAATCGGCTGGTTCCCACATGTTCTCTGTCTCCACCACCTTGTCAGCGCCGCTCGTGAAGGGTATTTCAACTTCAGCTCTCAGTCGTAGAAACAAAGCAACACTCGGAAACTGTTCAGTCGAAGTAGATGGCTTTTCACCACTCAGTGGCATGGATTTGGGGGGCGATGGAGCCTTTGTCTGACTTGGGTTAGGAAAGGGGTGGGGAGGGGGTGTACTTGCTGACCCTTCATGTCAGGTTGGCTCCTACCTCATCGATCCTGAAATACGAAGGAAAAACTGCAGGTGTGACTATGTGGAAGGACCCTGTATAGACTTAGACGCCTCCTCAGGTCGGGGAGAAAAGAAGAAGAATCCAGGCCAGCCTGTGTCCTCCCTCCTTGTACAGGGAAATAATCAAAATTGTAGATGTTTATCTTTCTGCTTTCTACTAGATTGGCTACCTTGAACCAAAATGCAAGAAAACACACTTACCACAAACACAGATCTGTCTTTTTGTTTGTGTGGTTTAATTGACCATCCCTTCAGGTATGTTTACTCAGAATTCAGGGGTTAATGTATATGTGTCCAACTTCTGGGATGTGAGTGTGACATGTGATATAGGTCTCACTTAAAATCAGTACGTGACTCGAAGATGCATCTCATTTTAAGTTGAAACGGAGGCTGGGCCGTCCCCTGGTGGCCTGTAGTGTGAGGCTGGTCTAGACTTGCAGCAGGAACAAAGTGGGTGCATCGGGCTGGAAGTCTCCTTTGCAGATAATCCTGGGTTCAAGGTTATGGAGGCCAGTGAAGGAGTTTTCAACTTTCTATTCATGGTCTCATTAGGGCAGAATTTGTTGAAGCACCCAAGTGTGGGCACTATCTTGGCATGGGTGTTGCAGGAAATTATAGGAAAATGCAGTTTATTGATTTGTGGGCTGAATGGGTGGGTGGATGATGGATGGATGATGGATGGATGGGTGGATAATGGATGATGGATGGATGATGGATGGACGGGTGAGGGATGGATAAGAGGATGGGTGGGTGGATGGATGGATGAAGGTGGGGAGGGAGGGAGGAATGAGTGGATGGATAGGTATGTGGATGGATGGAAGGATGGGTGGTGAGTGAATGTGCAAAGACTAAAAAGAAATTTTGTAGAAGCACGGCTATCCAGGGCATTCCACCTGCTGGTGAAGATGTAAAATGAAGAGGCCCAAGGTGACGGGACAGGTGGACAAACCCTCAAGCAGATAACTGGATGTAATCCTCACCTCTACCACTGGCCTTGGTCAAGTTTCTTGACCTGCCTAGGCAAAAGTTCTCCCAGCAGAAAATGATAATCTTGTTCCTCTCTAATGGGGCATTTGTGGGATTAAATGAGCCGACATGTGAAAAGCGCGTGAGCAGTGGTGGGTGTGCTGCAGGCACCATGAAGTATTAGCTACTGTTACACAAAGGTCCTAAGACCAGCCCTGCAACCTGCAGGCCTCAGTGCACAATGCAAGTGAAAATTATCATTATGTCCAGGTGGTAAAAGAACATTTAACCAAGCTCAGCGGTCTTCTCAGCCTGGCACTGGGCCCCGTGTGGCTGCGTAGGTCACATTCCTATAAAACCTGTTCCGGCGGGACTCCCTCTTCCAGAATTCCACAGTCATCAAGGACGAGAGGCATTTCTCGAGCTGGGTTCTGAGGATCTTTCTGTCCATGCCCCTCAACACCCCTCCCCCGTCTGTCCCCTGCCCTGCTGCATACTGTGGGGCACCCCCTGCACTGTGTCATTTCCCCACAACTTTGGGAATGAGGTGGGGACCAGCTCCACAACCAACGTTCGTGCCCCCATTGCACGGACAGATGTCATGGTCTCCCATGGACCCTGAGCTCCTCCAGGGCCGGTACCTCACTCGCTTACGTTGAACCCCCTGCTAACACCCGGCCGATCCCTGCATCCTTGGAAAGTCAGCCTCACCACTGTCAGATGCCCAGTCCCGGGGTCGGGTGTTGTTCTGGGGAGCTGGCTGCTGCTCCAGGGCGGATCTCCAGAATCCCCGGCAAGGGCCCATGCACAGACTCCGGACTGGGCCGGACAGAAGAGGGAGGTTAAAAATGACCTGGTGGAGGGGATGGCATTTGACTCAGCACAGCCAGGGGGACAACGCGGGGTTCAGCCTTGAAGGGCTGGACTCCCCTGTCTGTTCTAAATGTGCCCCGTCTAAGCGCTGACCCACGTCACACTTCCCCGGGACCTGCCCTGCTGGTGCGTGCCAGGTCCCATGCCCCCCCTCCCGACACACCCAGCAGAGATCTGCCAACCAAAGGACCTAAAGGTGGCAAGGAGAGCTGGCCCTGATTCAGCTTTGCAGCTTTGCCAGTCGCTAGCTCTGACTTGGAAAATTCGTCCAACCCTCTGAATCTATTTCTGCATCTATAGAATGGAGATAAACAAGACCACCTGTCTTATAATTGGCCCGGACCATGAAATGACACACGTACGGCATGCGTAGTACTTAGCAAAATGGCCCCCCTACGGCGAAAGACTTGAGGAAGACCAGCAACCGGACAAGTAAAGGAAGTCTCATCCTGTGCAAGTTCCGTGCCAGGCATTGCGCTACGGCTGGCGATGCTGCGCACAGTGACACAGGCTCGGTCCCTCTGTCTACAGTCTGTGTGTTTTCCAGTAGGTAGAGTGGAGAGATGCCAGAAATAGCAGGCGGTAGTGGTTCATTGTCTTTCTCTTCCAGGCAAGGCACTTCAGCACCCTTTTATTTATACACTCATTCAGCAGCCGGGTGAACCCTTTCCCCGAGCGGGCCATGGGGTGTGGGTTTTCCTACGTCGTCTTCACAGCAGATGACATTTTTCCCGCAGATGAAAAAAATCGAGGCAAAAGCATTCCCACGAGTCCCTTTTCACCAGTGCAGCTTCTGAAGTGCAGCAGGACTGGGTCACCGGCCAGAAAGGACACAGATGATTAGGCTCAGAGCCCAGAGTCCAAATGAGGCCCATCCGATTCCTTTCCTGGGGCTGAGTGACGTGCCCCGTGGGGACGCACAGCGGGCTTGCGGCACCGTGTGGACTCGGACATGGTCCCCTGCCTGCCTTCGGGTTGGTTTCCCTGTGTTTAAAATGAGAAGGGATGGAAACATAAATCTTGCTGTGTTTGCCTGCTGGGCTTTTTCTTCCATTTAGAAGTAATTCCTCTTTGTTTTGAATTAGGTCTTTCTCTGGACCGCCTTTCTCCTTATTTCTCTCACTGGTCCTTGACTGCGTTCTCCCTTCTAGCGGCAGGATGTGCGCATGTTTTCCTCCCTGTAGGCTGTGGGCTGGTTTCCCTGGGAGCCCCCGGCACAGGCCGAGAGCTGGTCGCCGGGCCGGACTCCCTGAGCTCAGTGCCGGCTGGGAACCCTGCTCGCGGCTCTCCAGCCATCAGCAGGTCCCAGAAGGCCCCCAGGCATGTTCCACAGGAAGATGGAATGTTCCAGAATGGCCGATCCAGCGCTCGACTCCGGGGGGCCTGATCCAGCTGAGATCTCGTGGTTTCGCCTTGCTTATTGTCAGCCCAGTCCTGCCAACACAGTCGGCCCTGCTGAGAGCTGCCTCGGAATGTCCCTGCCCCGGGTGTCACCGGGCTTGGAAACAGGCTTCCTCAGGCGGGCACGGGCAGGCCCGGCGGGGTGCATGCCACAGGACGTGCTGCGGCTGTCATTCTGGTGGGAGGATCCGGGACAGAGCGCCGTTGGGTGTGTGTTCTTTTGGGCTGGGGCTTCAGAGCGCTTTATAATTTGGGAGCAAGAATGAGGGTTCCATTTCATCATCCACCTGGAAAGTATTCCTGAGCGCCGTCCCCCGGGGCCCAGGGCGGCACGAAGGATGCAGAGGTCCAGTTGTCCTCTTCATGTCGCTGTTCCCGTCGAGCGAGCAGACGGAACCCTTGGACCCGCACTGAAGGCTCGGGCAAGACGCGTCCTCAGTGGTCAGTGCTCACGCAGAAGCGGGGACGTTGGCTGGCCCTCTGCCCACAGCCTTCCATCTGCAGGCCGTTTGAGCCCTTGTGGTAGTGGGGTGCCCAGATCAGCGCTCTTACTTGGAAATAAAATAAAATGCCCCGTGGGGGGCTGATTAGCCAGGGCCAGGAGGGACCCACGTCCTGGATGGGAGACTGGTTTGGGTTGGCTTGTTGTTAGAAGCTTTTATGTTTAGAGCAGTGTCAGGTTCACAGCCATGTTGTGCAGCAAGTACAGAGATTTCCTGTATCCTCCCGCCCCTGCACCCGCGCGGCCTCATGCCAACGTGCCCATGTCAACATGCATTTGATGCAGCCACACCATGGGCACATCGAGATCACCGCAGTGCACAGTTGACATCGGCCTCCCTCTTGGTGGAGTGGCCCCTGTCACAGGGCCACATGTGCGGTGCCCTAAACATCCTCAGGGTTCCACCTGGTCACCTGGTCATCCTTCCTCTCACCTGATCCTGCCGGCTGTCTCCACAGTGTGGCTTTTCCCAGAACGTCACATGGTTGTAACCACACAGTGTGGAGGCTTCTCAGGTTGGCTCCGTTCACTTTCAAGACGCATTTTTGTTCCCTTCAGGTTGTTAGGACTTGAATGACGGTTACTACCTAATGCGCTGGGAACAGAGAGCGAGGAAACCAGACCCAGCCCTCCCTCTCACAGACCCACAGGGTTAGTGGAGGGGTCAGAAATGGAAAATATATATATTCACAAATAAATACACTCGGGAGAAAAGTAGCAAAACCAAACATGGCAGAGGGGACAGAAAAGTGCAATTTTGACAGAGGGGTCAGGGGCACTGTCGCTGGTCTGAGGACATCTGGATAAAGAGCTGAGCAAGCCAGGAGGAGGCCACCGTGTGACCAGGTGTGGGAAGGACACGCCATTCGCAGGTGTGGAGGCAGGGACACCCCACGAGTGCGCACCTTCCCCAGCCTGGAAACAGGACACGCATGGCAAGTGGAGCTCTCGTGTGTCCCCGGAAGGTGCTGGCCTCTGCAGCCACCCCTGGACTTTTCGTCATTTGTCCCCAGAGCCAGTGAGAGAGGTAGCATCAGCATTCTCATTTGCGGGACAGAAACTGAGGCTCTGAGAGACCTGGTTTGCCCAGGGCCGCGGGGCTACGATGGACCTGGACAGGGAGGGCACGCCAGCCACCTTCCCTTCCACGGGGCACACGCGTCTCTGCCCTGCGGCGGTGGAACGGGGGCCGACTTCACTTTCCGCTGACCGGGCAAGGGTCCTGCAGCCCTCAGGCAGAGTCACTGAACCGCCCAAGTGTTGCCTGAGACACGTGATCCAGCCAAATACGCCAGGAAACTAAAACATGAAATACTGACCTTTGTGGAACGAGGTACCATGTTCAAGGAGCGGACGCAAGGGCGCGGGTGCAGGGGTCTCAGGTGTTTGCGTCTGCAGGTGTTCTAACCCCCTTCATGGGCCTGCCTGCTCCGTGGGGCGGAGAACACCTGCGTTGCTGTCCTCTGGAGTGACAGTCTCTGGTGCAGTGGTCACCCCGTCCTCGGTGTTGAGTGACTAACCAGTGACGGGATGAAATGGGCCCCTGGGCTCACGTCAGCAGCGATAGTAATGCTTCCCCGCATCCTGCTGTCACCCGTAGGGAGTGCTTGGAGCTCCACATCAGAGCCTGTCGCCCGAGGCTGTTAAAAAGGCCGTGGATGAAATTCCTCCCCCTTGTCCCCCAGTGCTATGAGGTAGCTTTGATAAGACGCAGAGACATTCTACCTGCTCCTTGTAACTCCACGTGTGTCCTTCGGTGCCGCCTGCCTCAGAACATGGAGTCACGTGCGTCATTGAGGAATCACTGGTGCTTGTTGACGCTCCCGGGCCCCGCGTCCGCCTCTCCGTACAAGAGAAGCCCGTTGTCCAGCTCTCACGGGCCTGCTGCTTTCTTACTCCCCCACCCTTCCCTTCCCACTTGCCCCCCTCGCCCCTCAGACGTGCCTGCGCCCTGCGGATAGTCACGTGCACCTTCTCAGAGTCCCCGGTCGGCACCCAGCTCTTGCTGCGGTAGCTGCCCTGTGAGCTGCTGGGGTGAGTGCAGAGATCCCCAGTCACCAGGCGCCGGTCCAGGGCTGTCTTCCCTCGCCAGGTCCAGCCACGACGGCTCCTTCCTAACCTCATCCTGCTTCCTTCGTCCCAGGAACCCGATGGCTTTTCGTTTTCCTCTGCTCCTCCTGACGTGAGGAAACTAATTTTCAATTACATGGAGTTGTGATATTTATATTCTTTATTTTATGACGTGGAGTGTGAGAGGCGGCTTTGTTGTTAGCGCTGGCTGAGTCGGAAGCCCGTCATAGATGCGGCAGAAATGAGGCCCCTGGAGTTTAATGGTGAAACTTAAATACTGATGGAAATTTCAACACCTTATTCAAAAAGAAAACAAAGATTTGAAAGGAAGGGAAGGAAGACAGTAGTCAAGGTGGGGTCATCGTGACAGTGATGTCTTTGGGATTGGGGCCATTGTGCTAAGAATTTTATGTTAGTTCAATGGGCAGCTTCCTTCTGTCCATGGGCAAAAACCTTAAAAAGCTAAGAGCTGAAGAGTCAGGAGGCACAATACAGCAGTTCTTCTCATTTTCTCACCCTGACACGAGTCCATCAACAGTGCTAGAGGAATGGGACTCTGCCATTCCCAGGCAGTGGAAGCAAGAAGGCTCTCACATGCAAACTGCCGTAGTGTTCTGACACGTGCCAGGTTCCCTACACCCCTGAGGGATATTGTGGAACAAACATTTTATTATGAAACCGCTCACTCACGTAGGAAAGTCGATGAGCTGTGATGCGTACATGCATTTTCTACAGCTAGATTTAACAGTTGGCATATTTGCTTTGCCGGCCCATGAATGCCTGCATATTTGTCTAGACCGCTGGAAAATAAGTGGCAGAGTTCAGGACAATACAGCCCAAATATTTCATTGTGCTTCAGCTGGGAAAAGTGTTCTTCAGCAGGACTCCAATGGTATCATCACAGCGAAGGAAATGAAAACTATTCCCCAGCACCAGGCTCAGTTATGAGAAGAATAAGTGCTGAGGGCCTAATGCACAGCAGTGCCTGTAGGAAATAAACTGCTATTGTATACATGAAATTGTCTGAGCATAGACCTTACATATTCTCACCACAAAAAAATAAGTTAACTATGGGAGTTGGTGGATGTGTTAAATATCTTGATCTTGGTAATCTTTCCACGATCTTCACGTGTATCAAATCACTATGCTATACACTTAAGCATTTATGTGCTGAACACTCAAATAAATACAGTTATAGTTGTCAGCTATTCCTGATAAAGTTGGCAATAACGAACTCAAAATGGATCAGAGACCTACATGTAATACACAAAACCATGAAACTCAGATGATAACTGAGGAGAAAGTCTAGGTGAGCTTGGGTTTGGTGGTGACTTTTCAGATAAACCACAATGGCATGATCCATGAAAGAAGGAACTGAGAACTAGATTTATTTAAAATTAAAAACTTGTGTTATGCAAAGCCACTGTCAAAAAAAAAAAAAAAAAAAAAAAAAAAAAAAAAAAAAAAAAAAAAAAAAAAAAAAAAAAAAAAAAAAAAAAAAAAAAAAAAAAAAAAAAAAAAAAAAAAGTGAAAACACAGGCCAGAGATTGGGAGAAAATATTGACCAAAGACACATCCGATAAAGGATTGGTATCCAAAATATGCAGAAAAGTCTTGAAACTCAGTGACAAAAAAAAACAAGCAACTTAAAAGTGGGCCGGAAACAACAGAAACGTCACCAAAGAGAATATACAGGTGACAGATAAGCGCACGAAAGCACGTCACCTCTCCTCAGGAAAGCGCCATTACAGCCACCAGGAGGGACTGCCGCTGGCCTGTCAGAACGGCCACAGCCCAGAGCAGCGGCCGCGCCAGGTGCCGGCCAGGATGTGGAGCCGCGGAAGCACACGTACTCCTTGCTGGTGGGCGGCAGGGGGTGCCTCCCCCTGGAAGAGTTCGGTGATTCCTTCCAAAACTAAGCACAGTCACCGTGCGATCCAGTAAGTATGCTCCTTGCTGTTGGCCCGAAGGAGCTGAACACGTCTGTCCACGCAAACACCAGCACACGGATGTTTGGGGCAGCTTTGTTCGTAATCACCAAAACCTAGAAGCAACCAAGGTGTCCAGCAGGTGATGGATAAACAAACTGGTCCACCCAGTGGACAATTCAGTGCTAAAAAGAAACCAGATACCAAACCGTAAAAGGCATGGAGGGGCCTTAAACACCTGCAGACACAGGGGAAACAGCAACGCACACAGTGTGACTGCAGCTGTACGTTACAGCTGCCTGGGAAAGACAGTCAACATGGTGGTGGTTGCCAGGGACTTGGTGGGAGGCAGGATGACCAGGTGGGACACGCAGGATGTCCAGGGCCCTGAAAACGTTACGTGGGATCCTATAACCGCATGTATGTCATCATCCACTTGTCCCAGTTCATAGACCGTGCACCCCAAAGAGGGAACTCCAATGGAAACGCTGGACTCTGGGTGATAATGACAGTCAATGTGGGTTCATTCGTTGTCCCAGATGGACCCCTCGGGTGGGGGGCGCTGTTAACGGGGAGGCTCAGTGTGTGGCGGACAGAGGTACGGAAATGTGAATCCGAAACTGCTCTAACGAATGTCTATTAAAATTTTTACAAATAAGCACAAACGTTGCGGTCCATCTAAATATGGCTATAAGCAATTTTAGTTAGGATCGGCTGGTGAATACCCATAAAAGGATTTTGGTTGGAACTGAGTCTGTAGGCCAAGGTGGGAAGAATTGGCATCTTGACAGTGTTGAGTCTTACTTTCCGTGAATGTGGAACGTCTCATTGGTTCTTCCTGGGCATCTTTCATCGGAGCTTTGCGGTTTTCCTCAGGTAGATCTTGTGTACGTGGCGTTAGATTTGTGTCTGTGTGTTTCGTTTCCTGGGTGCCATTGCTTTATGGTAACTAAGTTGGTGGGCAGAGACAGCTGTTACTACTTGGGGGTCAGTGGCTGGGCGAAGGTTTACATTTGAAATGGGAAGTGCTTTAAGGGTAACGGAAGGAGCATTGACGTCCCGTAGGGCACAGAGATATGTGCTAGAAATCGCTCGCCTGGCGTTTTTGTGGATAAAGAATAAGACTTAAATAGCCTGGCTATGGGAAAAGAAACATTACACGCACGCACGCACGCACACATGTGTGCACACATGCACGCACACACACATGCCATGCAGTGAGAGGATTTGGTCCCAACCCAGAGGCAGTGGCATCTGTCACTGATGCCAGCTGCACCGTATCATTTTCCTCTGAAGTTCACAGAGCTCCGGGACATGACCTGGCCCGAGCCCTCAAATTCCCCTTCCCACCCCACCACCCGGAATATGACTCTTAAAGGATACAGGCCTGTTATCTTATAAAGATCCCCACATGCTGGTTGATTTCCCATCATGCCACTTACCGTTTGCCCCCTGGATTCGGTCTAAGATGATAGTGTCCACTGGACCTTCTAGGGATGATGACGATGTTCTCTATCCATTGCCCAGTCTGGTGACCATCAGCCACACGTGGTGACTGAGCCCTGGTGGCCGGATCAACGAAGGAAATGGGCTGTCCCTTTATTTAATTCATTTAGGAATCACATGGGTCCCACAGCTCTGCTGCCGCACAGCTCGGGCCGAGGTGGCCTGAATCCACTCAGCTTCCATGTTCAGCCAGGACACCGGAGGTTTTCCATTTGCTAGGCAGCTTTACAGCCTCTGGTTCTGTTGGACCTCCGTGGACACCAGGGTCGACTTGAGCGTGTGATGAACCACAAGCCGCGGCTTTCAGAGGCTCATAGCCCGGGCCCAGCGCAGCCTCCGGAGAAGTTTTTGGGGGAGGCATGGGCCGCACAGACTGGAACCCCCAAAGACGCGTTTAGAGCTTGCCTTTGGAGCAAGGAGATCAACTACTGAAAAACGGGAGGAAAACGTGGCACCATCTTTAGTCCCGGGACCTGCTCCCTTCTCCCTTTTCTCCTCAATTTTCCAGGAGGTAACAGACTCGGCTCGCGGGGGACAGGGTACCTGCCCCTGAAGCATCGAGTGGGGCGCACTGTCTTATGCAAGAGACACCCAGGCAGCTAGAGCGGCCGATGCGGCAGTGACGCCGCTCACCTCCTGAGCTCGGTGGCAACGAACCCGAACCCCCAGCCCCACGTTCGGTAACCTCGGAGCCTTCAACACGGGAAGGTTTCTCGCAAGCCGGTCCTGGTTTGCTGGCGCAGGTGTAGGGTGAGCCCCGCCTCCCCCTGTGAGGCACCGGGTTGCTTGTTAACCCTGGCCGCGTCCAGGGCATCCTGGGGCTCCGTCCCTCCGTGGACCTCGCCCTCACCCCACGCTCACCGCCCGGCTGGCCGCACTGTCCTCTCCTGTGAGTTTGCTGATCTCCCGCCAGGCTTGCTTCCCGTCCAGCCCGGCGCTGACCTGCTTCTCTCTCCCGACCGAGATTCTGACCCAGTCTCTCTAACTGGGTCACGGCACAGCCGCCTCGCGCGTCATGACCTGTCCTTGTTGCTGTGCCAGGTAAGGGAGGTCAAGAGCCGGGGGGCCGGCCTTCTCCTTGACTCCAGGGGCTTTCCTGCCTCGAGCCTGGTGACCAGAGGGCTGAGCAGGGGCTGGGGGCTGGGCCAGAGCCGGGTGGGCGGAGCGAGGCTGGCTGTTGGCAGAGCTGGCCCCTGGGGCGTCCACGTGGCTTCTTTAAGGGGACAGTGGGAGTGGAGGCACAGTGCCCAGCAAAGGGGAATGGAGGTTCCATTCGGTGGTGGTTAGAATGGGCCTGTGAGCACGGGAGAGGGGTTCAGAGAGAGCTGGACAGAGGGAAACGAGGTGGCTGTGCACGTGGACGGTCCCGCATTCCTCCTGTACCCTGTCCTGTTCCTTGTCATCTTATGACACCTGCCTGGGTAGCCCCCTGACTCGGGCTGTGAGTTGGGGACAGGACTCCCCTTCCCGGGAAGGCCAAGTTCACTGGAGGGGATGTGTCTGAAGGATCTCAGTGAAGGGCCAGGCGTGAGCTCACGCCTGCGAAGCCTGCGTTAGGCGGGGGTTGAGAAGGGTGACCGGCAGGCGACGTTTGGGGTGTGGGGTGGACCCCTCTGACCTTCCCTTTCCCTGCTCCGAGTCCCGACATTGGCCCGGTGCCGGGGGGAGTCTGCTTCCCGGCGTATCGCCTTTTCCTTCCTGTTTTTGACGTGACAGTTTGTCTCCCGGCACTGCAGCCTCTAATTTTTCTAATTGCATAATTGCCCTCCAGCCCACGGTTCCAGCGTGTTGCTGTTTCCTCATTAATTGTTCCAGCGAGGGCCGCGGTGGCGCTCCCGGCTGCTGTGGGCGCTCTGCACCTGCCGCAGCGGTGCCCTTGGCCCTGGTCCCGCCAAAGCCGCTCGGGAAGTCGCGGGTGGAGTTTCCCCTGCCGGCCCCGGGGCCGCGTGGGGCGCTTAATGCAGAGCCCCAGACTGGACGCGTTCGCGCGGCCCCTCCTTCCCCGAGCCCAGGCAGCGGGCCCACTGCTGCGCAGCCCCCGGGCTGCCGGCGGGGATGCAGGATGTTCTGAAATCCTCCCACTCCGTGTTTTCCCATCGCAGTCGCACCGCAGCTTCGGGGGGTCTGTCGCTCCTCGCACGGCCCCTCGCCCCGAATTCCAAGGCCAACTCCTGGAGCTCTCAGAAGGCCCTGAAAGGGGCCCGGGCCTCAGGTGCCCCCGAGGCCAGAGGGCTCAGAGGTGCAACTGAGAGTCGTGCTCTGAGGCGGGCAGGTTGTCCTTCTGTCTGCCTTGGCGCTGAGTGTGTGTTGGACAGACTTGTGAGAAGTCTTTCTCTGGAGGTCTGGATCCGAGGGGGCTGTTTTATGAGACCCTCCCCCCTGGGAACTGGACGTGGCCGGCCAGGAGATGTCTGTCCCACCCTCAGGAGGGGTCCGCGTGCACCCCGAGCACCGTGGCCACCCCTGCATCCCTTGGTTGGCTTTGGCTCAGGGACACGGTGGCTATCTGATTGTGTCCCTGGCTGGACACAGTCCTTCTCCAGGTCAGGGATGGGGTCCCCCTGACTCCTCTGGGATTTGCAAACTGCGTTAACATCGCCTTACCACGTACGTAAGTTTCAGGTGCACAGCATTGCGATTCTCCCCGAAGTCTACTCTCCGTACCTCACTGTGCGATCGACCCCTTGACCCCCTCCGCCTCCCACCTTTCCACCCCACTACCCTCCTCTCCCTCGGGTAACCGCCACCCTGTCCCCTGCCTCTGTGAGTTTTGTTTGTCCGATTCCACACGAGTGAAGTCGTATGATACGTATTTGGCGTCCTCGGCCTGACTTGGTTCATTGAGCGCAGTACCCTCAAGGCCCACCCACGTCGGTGCAGCTGGCAGATTTCATCTTTTTGATGGCCGAGTAGTATTCCATCCGCCGTGTATCATTTTTTGATACAGTAGTGCCTCTCATTTCAGGGGAGCAGCCAAGACACAGACCACGCGCCAGCGGGTGGTGTGGCTGGAGTTCCCTGCGGGTCCCACTCCAGGTGGCTTCAGCCCTTCGGGGAACGGTGTTTGTCCTGAGAGGACACCCCTTTCCTGCTCTGGTGCAGTCCTCGTTCTCCTTGCCTGGCTGGTTTCTGGTGTCTCCTCCTTTCTGAACTCCTGCTGTCCCCTCCCTTACAGGGCTGTCCTGCCCCCAGGGGCCAGCCTTGGCTCCTCCTCCTTGCCTCCTCGCCCCTGCGTGGTTCTAGGGAATTCCAGGGTAAGGTCGCCTGTGTTCTGCCTCCTTCCTCCGAACTGCTTAGCCACGGAACCTGATGGGTCACGTACCGAATATGCGCTTTGTGACTGAAAATCTCAGGGACAGAGCCTTCGTCTTGGGTATTTGCTCTTTGCAAACTTCAAGTTTGTTTTCTCGCCTAGGGTTAAGTGCTCGAGGGCTGGCTTTCCAGATGACTTGAAAGTTCTTTTCTTTGGTAAATAATTTACCATTATGTCTTATTCTCTTAATTATTAAAAAAAACTGTATGGTAAGCCCTGGTTGGTGACACAGTGGATAAGGTGCCAGCCTCCATACCCAAAGGTCGCTGGTTCAATTCCCAGCCAGGGCACATAACCAGGTTGCAAGCCAGGTCTCCAGCCAGGTCCGTAGCTGGAGGCAGGTGAGAGGCAACCACACATCGATATCTCTCCCTCTCTGCCTCCCTCTAAAAAGAATAAATAAAATCTTTAAAAATATATAAAAATAAAAACTGTGCGGTAAACAGTCTTCCAGTAGTTAATTTTTGGCTGACCCCCGGCAGCCACCAGAGAGGCTGCGGGTGACACACACTCAGCCAGGTTGGCCTGGGGACCGTCATTGCCTGATTGGGGTCCGTGACCAGGTGTCCTCTTGTTTCTGAAGCTGGACCCCTCTCCTTTCTTGACATGCCTCGCCTGTGTTCGCAAGAAGGGGAGCTCTAGCACTTTCTTCTTCATACCTATGAAAAGGAACCAACTTGCTTTTCATATGAAGTTGAATAGCAAGAACTGAAAAATTCCCAGATTGAAGGTGGATGAGAGGAGAGCTACTGGCTTGAACCGTGGGTCGGTGGCCCAGTGCCGGCCTCGTGCGCCCCGTGTTCCACACTGCCGCCTCTCCTGGAGCCTGGGGACAGCACTGCAGTGCCCCACCCCCTCCCCACCCAGGTTCACACCTCACAGACCCCGAGGCTGTCCCAGCTGCTGCTGCCAACACCTGCTCAGCGGTAAAATGTGTCCCTCAGAGGTGGCTTGGTTCAGAGCAGAACTCGGGGGCCATCTTAGTCCCCCCCCTCGAAGTCTTAGGAAGAACTTGAACATCTCTTGTGCTACCACATAGAGAAACGTTCTGCAAAGCTAGCAAACTGAAAATAAATGCACCGAGCCACAGAGCAAGGGATGTTCCCCTTGAGCAAACTTTGGTCTAAGGAAAAGTAGAAATCGGTGGGAAGGACAAGGAAATAATTATCACATAGATGTTTCCTTTGTTTCTGCAAGCGTTTACACAGGATGGATTTTATTATTAATTACTGTTATTTGTATCCACCGAGCCAGCCTTGAGCCATCGGCCCAGCTGGCCTTGAGGGTGACTCAGGCTTCTGAGCTCGCTAATGGCTGGTGCCATTTGGACAGGATGACAGCCCCATGAGTCACGCTGCTCCAGGTGGGTGGTTATTAGCAACACTCTTTCCCTGGTGGCGACTACAAAGGAGAACAGCTCCTGATTTCTGAGTGCGTGTTGGTTCAGAGAAGAGGCAGGGGACACTGTCGCTGTGACCGCAGCTTCGAGAGGGAGCCGGGTCTGGGCTCAGGGTTGGCTGTGAGGTCCCCGAGGGACCTGGACCCTGACTCTTGAGTGTTCTCTCTGGCGGAGCAGAGCAACCCTACTTGTTTCACAGGGTTCCTGTGAGGGCGGAGTGACGTAGGTGTAGGGTGCTGCGCAGGGGTCCTAAGTTTGGTGGTGCTGTGGAAAGGGCTTCTGTAGACATTTCATTTGCATACCTTGACACGAGCTCCAAGCCTGAGAGTCAGTCCCCTGTCATGCTCAGGCCACCTGTACCTGTTTTTTGTTGGTAATTTCTTGTATGCAGACCCGCCTTTAGCATGTCACATTGCCACTCAAATGTCTTGCTCTAGTTCCTCATGGCAAAATCTCACACAATCTCCTAACCCAACAGAAAGAGACCATTCCTGAAAACTGGTTTCATTTCCCTCTTTACAGATGGGAGTTGCTATCCCATAGGGGGTTTCCTTGGGTACCAAGGACCCTTGATCCTGGCTCACTTTCTTGTTTACGGTAAGCATTTGATGCTGCTATAGAGCCGAACTGCCAGGCGTGTCAACCAGGGTGACAGTCAGTTCTAAGTCACAGTTGGACTGGACTAACAGTGGCTTCAGCTATTGTTTACCTAATAAGCCAGGAGCCAATCAGCTCCTGATATTCTTTCTCTTCATAGTTATAAAACAGGATCAACTCTGTATTTTTCAAACGAAGTTGCTTGCTGCCTCGTGGTCGCAATATGGTGACCACAGCTCCGGACATCACATCTGCGTTCAAGGAAGAAGGAAGGGGAGTTGCAGCCCTTTCCAGACAGAGAGAGCACCTCTCCTGTCTGTCCCCTGATAGCAATAAGAAGGAGTTATTCCAGAAGCTTCCCAAACTATTTCCCCTTTTATTTTTGTAGCCAAAGCAGGGTCACGTAGCTATTTTAACTAGAGGGAATGCGGGGGAGGTGACTGAACGGATCTCTTTTTCGTCAGCCTTTATGGTCAGAGGCAGGTACGGCAGGAGGAGACGGGACTGCGGAGCTGTGGGTGGGACGGTGGGCGTCCTGGGCGATACGGTGCCGGCGCGCATCTCACGGGCTTCCGACCGGCAGCCCATGGAACCCCCAGTCCTGGGCACCTCCGAACAGTGTGCCTCTCACCTGAGCCCCAGCACCCTCACCTGCGGAATTTGGGGGTGCCTCTGCCTTGCAAGCGGTCTCATCAGTGAGGGATAAGGGTGATGTGGGGCGGAAAGTCAGCACAGGTCTGCCCCCCCAGGGAGCGCTGCAGCGGCGGAAAAGTGGAGAAATGACAACAAGTGGCGTAAGATAAGATGCTGCCTAGGAGCCTGGCTCCAGGTCCCCAAGTGCTTCCACGTATGTTTGAATCAGTTCGTCTTCATCACAGAGGCAGGAGGAAGGTCCTCTTACTACATTCATCTCTGGCTGAGGGAACCGAGTGCAGAGGGTGGGGTGGCTACCTCGGGTTATCTGGGGTTCATGCAGCCAGGACGGGCTGGATCTGCATCCTGGTCCAGAAACGTGGCTGAAGAGACTCCGAGAGTCTTTCAAGGGAGCCTGGCTGTTGCTTCCCCGGGTCGGGAGAGGAGAGGGACCGCCTGAGCTCCCGGAGTGTGCGAGGTTTGCGCCGGGAAGCTGGGCACCCTCCTAGCCTCCGTGGGGTCCGCCCTGCGCGGCTGCAGCGGGGGTGGAACCGAACTCTGGGCAGAGCTGAGGTTCGGGTGGGGTTCCGCGCAGAGCCGGTGGGGGCAGGCAGGTGAGACTGAGTGATGAGGTTTCAGCATAAGAATTCTGGGGGACACATTGAGTCCACAGCAAGGGCCACAATCTGCATCTTTAATACCGGTCTGTGGGTGATGCTGAGGCAGTCAGTTTAAGCATCCCACTGGAGAAACTCTGGCCTGGACACAGCGACATGAGACCTTGATGGCCCACACACAGCATCCAGGGCAGAAGCCGTGGTCTGCAGGACTGGATTCTGCAGCCTCAGCCTGCAGAGGTCCATGTGCCTAGAGCGTGTCACGCTACCTCCCACCCCAGCCCCCTGCAAGCCCCACCTCCCTCCTGCCTGCGTTTGTGCCCAGTGAGCCCTGGACCTCGGTCCCTGCAATGGGCTGCTGGTCACCTGCCTGCTCCAGGAGGGGACACTTGGGTGCTAGCCCCTCTCCTTTCTGGAGATGTTTCCTTCTATGACATAGTATTTAAGCTCTAGCTGAAAGCTTTGTGGTCTGTTCCTTTCTTTTCACATCTTCCTTGTGCCCCAGTTTCATTCTCCCCGAGCTCCCCAGGATGATTTCTCCAGCCTTTTAAACCTTTCATCTTTCTGCATCAGAGATGAGAGAGGGGACGGTCCAGGGGACGGAGCGTGGCTCCGGTCTACACCGTCCAGGATCCCCTTCATCTGACGAAGTGCGGATCTAGGGAGAGCATGAGATGCAGATCTCTGCTTTCACTCTTCCGACACAAAATCCTTTTCATCTTCCCTTTGACAGGGACACATGTTTCCGAGGCATTTGGGGGGGAATGTGGGAAGCACTTTCGGTGTAAAGTCTAGTGAGGGTGAAGGCTGTGAACACTTGAAGATGCTCTTGTGTTTCTAGCTGGGTGCCCAATTCTTACCAGGTGGGTCGGCTCAGGAAACTCCGATTAACCCGCTGTGACCTTGAGGAGGGGCTGCCCATGGAAGTGGAGACAGAGCCTGCTTTCTAGGCTGGGTGCTCGGGTTCCGTAAATGTCGCAAGCCAGGAAAGCCGCGCACCCTCTCGGTGAAAATGCTGTTTCCACGCTCCTTTCATGCACCTGGTTTGGGCAAATGGAAGTCTGCCGTTCAAAGATGCGGAGGACTAGGACCAGGACCTGGCCGCAGTTAGCAGGTGGTCCATTTTGATGACTTGAAGGTGAGCCCAGTTGGAGTATTTCGACTACGTGCCCAGTGATAGGCATGCAGGTTGAGAGGGTAAATCTGGAGATCTTCTTGGTTTTGTAGCATTTGCCAGATTTCGTCGCTCAAACCGTAATGTAAGGGAGACCAATGAGTCCTGGCTTCCGTGCACGTAGGGGGCTGACTCATGGGCTCATTCTTTCAGCATCCGTTTACTGAGCACCTACTGTGTGCCTGCATGCTGTCCGGTCCTCATCCACTTGTGTGTGAGTAGATCATTTATTTCCCCAATTTCCCAGAGGAAGAAATGGAGGCTCGCTAGTTAACATCACACCCAAAGCGAAGCGGCTTGTCACACCGTGAAGCCAGCATATGGACGGGCGTATCTGACTTCAGAGCCTGCCCACGTAGCCACCACGCCTGGCATCCCCGTAACTCCAGCATGACTCAGCTCACCAACTGCAACTCACATTATGAATATGGATTAAGTTGGATACGTAGAGGCTGTGTACCCACAGCAGTGACGCCCCCTAAATTGTTTCCTGTGTCTTTCTACTCCTTCATTCACCCACCCCCCCATCTACCCACCTGCCCATCTACCCACCCACCCATGTACCCACCTGCACATTTGTTCGCAGGGAGAGTAACGCCGGGCAGGGAGGAGCAGTCAGTATAGATGTGATTGGTCTCTTGGACTTGCGTATTTCTCTCTCCCTCAGTTCCTCGTCTGTAAAGTGGGGACTATTGCAGCAGTGGTAATAACCCACTTGTTAGGCGGCTGTGAAGACTGAAGGAGGTGGTGCGTTGAAAGCTCATGGAACATGCGAAGCTGTGGCGCTTGGTAATTATTATGACATCATTATGATTTGAACTGTATTACGTTCAGCGGAAACTTATGGAGAGGCTATTGGACCTACTGTGTGGAATCTACATACAGCCTGGGAGACCCTGGCTAATTGGCCTCCAGGGACAACTGTGTAGGCTGCGGTGTCGATTCTCGGATCGGGGTTGAAGAATTTGCTGGGCATACAAAGCAGAACCCAAACAATGTCTCAAGGACACATTTAACCCCAAAGCACCGCGGCAGGACCTGGGTACTAACGGCACTGTGTTTGCTGGGTTCGAAGCGATCTTACTTCTATATCAAAATAGATCCCAGGAGACTTTCTCTTTCTGAAGGTCACACACTCACTCCTCGTTCCCACACCTACACCCTGAAAGGATTGGACAGATCATTCAATGAAGCTGGGCTGCAGTTCACACCGGTCCTCCCCTGGTTTCTTAAGACGTGAGTGAGATCACTCATTCACTCAGCCTGCTTATTGAATTCCTACTACGTGCCAAGCCCTGGCTGCAGGCCGGCGACACAAAGGTGGGCCACGGTGGGCAGGTCCTTGTTCTCCTGGAATCCGCAGTGCTATGGGGAGAGCAGGCTGTACGTGGGACATGTAGTGGAGTATCTGGCGCGTAGTATGGAATGAGCTGTTCCCATCCCGACCCATTGCAAGTTCAGTGGATCTCTCTGTCCCAGAAGCCTCACCAGCATGGGGGCGAGCCTTCTCCAGGGGACTTAAACTAAATCTATGGCTGCAGCTTATTCTGGGGGAGGTTTAAGTGTTGAGGAGAAGAAAGGGCCCCCACCTCGTACTCGCCATGGCTCTGCACGATTCGCTGGCTAACATCAGGACGATTTTATAACGTTTAGCCTCGGTTTCTTCGCCTGATTAAGGAGGTGGTTCAGCTAGGCGCGCTGTCCCGTCCCTTCCAAAGGAAGGTGCTGGGGTCTGACCGCCATCTGGCGCCACCGTCAGCAGCACTGAGACTAATTCCTTCAAAAGCCACACGGAAGGGTAGCATGGAGGGTCGTGACTTCTCCAGTTGACGAATGGAGGAAAAGCCGGGATGGGGTGTGCTTCACGTACCCACCTTCCCTCTAGCCACACCCATTTCCCAGCCCCGAGCTGGCCCTTGGGAGAGAATCTTGACAGAAGCAATGGCCTCAACATTTGGGTGGCCGGGTGTGAAGGTGTTTTCAAAACAGATCTTTTTCTTTGTAAAGGCAGTGGACTTCGAAGGACTTGGGGCAGGGGGTGCACCACCTCCCCTTTCCGCTGCCTGAATGAATTCTCCCCATCTCTGCCACCTGTCCGACCAGGTGAGCTCTCCACCCAGGCCTGGCAGTCCCAGGGCGCTCGGTTCCAGGCAGGGCTCTGTCCTCTGAATCCCCTTGGGACAAGCCACATGCCCTCCTGCAAACCAGCTTCTTCTCCAGTGACAGGAGGGGCATGGGAGGTTGTCCAGAACGTCGTGACGAGCCTCTCGCTTGTCACGTCACTGGGTGGAGTCATTCCTGCTGTTCTCTCCATGGGACAGATGCCGTTGCTGTGGCTTGCAGCGGGTAAGTCACTTGGCAGACGTCACAGAAGTAAGAAGTGTGCTGGGTGCCGATCCAGACAGTCTGGCTGCAGCACCTGTCCTTGAACCCCTCACGCCGCACCTGTAAGGAGGGAGACCAGCGTGGCACGTGGCCCTGTCACTTCACTGTGGATCCTGCCCCCTGGCTCAGAAGGTCCTTGGCCTCCACTCACTGCCTGAACTTAATGTCACCGTTCGACTAATGGGGAAAAAATATTTCAAGCTGCAGGGAAGATCTGGGACGAATGAAGAGCATCATTTTGCCTGTCACATTTTTATTTTCCTTCTCCCCTTGGAGCTAAGTGGGAGAAGGGGGTGGGAGGCAAGAATTAAGGAGGGTGCTGACAGTAAAGATTCTCATGCAGGTGAGAGGTGCTTTGTGGAGGAGAGAGATGCCAGTAACCTCTCCGCACATCTCAGAACACACACCTGTCCCTACCATGGGCTTCTCACGCAGAGGGGTGGCGGGGGCGGGGGTGGTGGTGTGTGTCCCGTGGTGGGTGATGATTTATGGAAGGGAGTGAGATCAGGCCTGGGGGTTCCGTGGGCTCCTGTCCTGCAGACGTGTTCTGCCCTCTGTGTCCCTCAGGGTCCCATGGTGGCCTTCCCAATGTCCCATTCTGCAGTCTGCACCCACACTGACCTGTGGAGACTGCAGACTGTAGCAGGAACGGCAGGGCCTCCCTCCTCAGGGCCATGGACAGCCCTGCAGCTTCCTTGCTCCCTGGGATTATGTGTTCTGGGTAGAGCCAAGCACCACATCATGAGGACCCCAAAACAGTCCTGGAGAGAGGCCTGTGGGGGACATGCAGGGCCTACCTATACCAACACCAACTTTCCAGGCAGACAGGGGAACCTGCTGGGGCACGACTTCTCCAGCCCCAGGTGCACCATGGGGGGACCATGGCCTTGACTCAGGTCTTGATGCCATCCTGATGGCATCAGAGCCAGGACACCTGGGCTGAGCCCTTCCTGGCACCAGGCCCACAGAGACGGTGGGATGCTGCATCCTGAGGTAGCTTGTGGCATTGTGAAGATGACACAGCCCCTTTTGCTGTCATTTTGGTTATTGTCATTGATTCTCTCCCAAAAGACAGGGTTTCTGTCCCATGTGGCAACTGTCCGCCCCTGCGTTCTCGGTGCCCGGAGCCTAGAGGCTCGGTGCCCGGAGCCAGATCTGTTTAACGGATGGCAGTCTTGAAGATAGATGTCTGAGATGGACTGGTTCACCAGTTGATTTGTGTGAGTTCTGCCCTCTAGGTCTGATGGAAGACTTTTAGAAGATCATATAACATCTCTTTGTGTGCTGTTTGTTTTCTAATTTTGATCCTTGCAGGAAGAGGGCCAGACGTTGAAGTGCGCCCCATGTAGTACCGAATTCATGAATGAGTGCACGTTTCCTTGCTCCTCTTTTTTTTTGTAGAACTGCTTTTGGAGCCAGTACGGGTGGAAATATATAAAGGGTTTATTTGAGTCAGACTAAATGTCAAATTCTGTCCCAGTTGCTCATCCTGGAACAACTGTTTCCTGTTCCATTCCTTGGGGCTGACCAGCCCTTCACCCAGATGGGATGAGGAAGGAGGCTCTTCCTGCCCGGCTTCCTGGTAGAGCAGGACCTGCGTCTTTCTGCCGCCCACGCTCCCGTCTGCGGGTGGGACCCGCTGAGGGCAAGGCCTGAGGAGGATCCTGGCTCCTCAGGGAAAGCTGCCACCGGCTGCCACCTGCTGACTTAATTGAAGGTAACCCATCGCGAGGTAAACCACGAGGCTGAGTTCTCCCCGGAGCTGCTGCCTGGCCCTCTGCGATTTATCAGCGGCATTGCATTAAAGTCAGTCCATTTCCATTCACCACAGCTGCTCCTTTCTTATCGAATTATAGATCTGGCAGCGCACAGCAGCCTTTCCCTTGGGAGCCGGAACCCCCTGTGCAGCCGAGCCCTTGGGCATGGACGGTTTTTCTGGGAATTCATTACTCAGGGGAGTTGCTGAATTGAAGACCTATTACTTTTTACATTTTGCAATCTGCGGAGTGCCTGGCATAATGTTCCTCTGGCTACCCTCCAGAATCACTTCACTTTGATTGTTTCTTTTACCTAGATCAGCTTTTGGTGGAAAAGATCCAGGATGCATGGAATAAGGCTTAAAAGGACCCAGATAAAATAATTTTAGTTGTCAATTATATAATGGAAGCTCATAATCTCACACAAAGCAGGGATAGTCTATGGTGCATGTCTAACAGAAGGTCCAAGAAAGCTGGTAACTTGTTTAGGTTGGTCCTAGAACTAAGCCTGGAACCCAGTATGTATTATCTGTTGAGTTAATTAGTCAATTAATTAATTAGCAGTTATATTGCCTTCCAACCTTCTATAGCTTGTCTAAACAAATATTTTGTCCCCAGAAAAATATGAACTTTCCTAAAATGACTCTCTTTGTGAGATAAAACTTTCCAACTCTATGTGATTGTTTTACTTCATTTCCATTTGAAGTCAGAGGGATACACAAGTTTTATAGCTAGTTTTCAGTCATTACGAGCATATTTTCCATGATGGCATTGATATTTATAACTTGTGCTAATTTCACTATCTGGATCACCTGGGAATCAGTCTCCATTATCTTTTCTTTTGAGAATGGGTCACATTTTCATGTTTCTTCTCAGGTTAAGCAGTCTTGGACTCTTAGAGATTTGTGACTGTTGTGTGGTGGAGACTCCAGAGTCTATAGCATTCTTCTAATGACTGTTTTTTTGTTGTTGATGCTCTTGTTACGTGTTGGTTTGTTGGAGTGGACAGATAACTTAGTTGAATTTGAACTGCAACCTCTGCCTTTCAGGTAGTATTTTGAATGTCATTTCGGATATTATGTTACAAGTCCAGCTGCGTGCGGTCTGTCCCGCCCACACGTGCATGGTTTGGGGCTCAGTCAGAGCTTTGGACCAATGTGATCTCGGGTGTGTGTCTTCCTCTCTGCTTCTTTACTTCCCAAATTTCTCCCTCACTTTGCAGAGGCTGCTGTTGCCCTGAACTCTGTCCTCTGGTCTTGTGGGCCCAAAATCCTACCGTCTTTTGTAGCAGGGGTGCCATGCCCTTGTGCTAAGCCCATGTAGCTAGTACTTGAGAGCATTTAAATTCTCCCTTCTTTTGCTGTATTGTACTATCTTTTTCATAATTTTGCTAAGGAAGCAAAGTTCCAAGAACTCTTAGGGTATCCACGGGGTCCTGGCCCCCAGCTAGACAGGGAAGCGGAGGCGTGTGGAATCCTGGGAGCACCTGACTGGAGAATCCCTGGAGTCATAGCCTTATAAAAAGACCTTATAACAAGACTGCATTTAAATCACCGTTTATTCTCAGGCTGTCAAAGTGCTGTATGACTTAAATTGCGAGAAGCCTTTTGGGTTAATGTACGTGAGCAGGTTTCCCAGAAAAAAGAAGGTGACTATTTTTGTCCTTTTGGGTGATGTTTTTAGGTGCGACACAAATACGTTTTAACCAGTTCGTTGAATTTAGCCTGAGCCCACCGGCCACCTTGCCAAGTTTCATCACACTTCTCAGCAATAACGATCATATCGGTATCATGGTCCGTGAGCCCTCCCCGTGTTCACGTGCGGAGTATCAGTGCTGCTGTGAAGCACACGGGAGTCAGGCGTGGTGCCTGCATCGTGCTCTGCAGTGATGAGGCGACTCCTCCCGGCACCCCTGCCTCGTGGGTGGGTCTCCCCTTCACGCTGCTGTGCGGGGCCCTGGTCTTGGCTTTGCAGCTCAGGAAACTGGGGCTCCAAGTAGTTAAGCCGCTGGCCATGGGCCTTCCGGCGAGGAGGGAGCCCAGCCGGGAATGCTTGCTCCAGTTGGTCTGATCCTTACGCCAGGAATGGGGGCTGCTGGTGCTTAGAGGAGTTGAAGGTAGACTGTTGGGGGGAGTCAGACTGGGGGGGCCAAGGCACTTGGACCTCATCCTGCCTCATGTGTCATCCATCTCCCAGCGCTGATCTTCCGCAGGCAGGCAGGGGTCCGAGAATGGAGGCAGCCTCGCATCCTCTCAGGTGGACAGAAGCTGCAGCAGACATGGTGTCCAGTGCTCTTCCCCCCAAAGCCCCGCGAGGGAGGTTCTCATCCGCATTTTGCAGAACTAGACACGAAGACTTGGCCACACTCGGAGATGTTCCCAGGGTTGCACAGCCCCTAGAACGGTCGCCGCCAGCCTGTTTGCCTCCAGGACAGGCTCCTGTCCTGCTTACACTGTTTAAAAAGTGGCACCGTGACCGGAGCTGATGGCCACACCAGGCGGCGTGGAGTAGCCCACTGATGCTGGCCGGCCGGGTAAGGGTTTTCTCCTCCGGCGTGGACAGGTGGTTGCCGGGAACACATCTGGGGGTGGCTGCACCTTTCCAGCTTGGCCGTGTCGGCCAAAGACGACAGAGCCTCCCACCAGCCGCGCTGGCCGCTGGTGTCCGTGAGGGGACAGCCTTGTCCCGGGGTAAGCCCAGGGCAGTTTCCTCCGGCTCTGAGCTCCATCTTGTTCCTGCAGTTGCTACGAAGCTGAGACTCCCCTGGGCTGGGTCTCCTGAGAAGCAGGTTGGGGTGCCGGGAACGCAGCTACAACGCGCCTTCCCAGAAGGCCGTTCCCTGAGCACAGGGGTCGTTGGCAAAGCCGGCGGGCACGTTGACCTCTGCTGCCCACCTCCGGTGAACACGTCCCGAGAAGCGTCTTGGCGGGGGCAGCCACGTCTCCAGCCGCGCGGCTGTGACCCCTCACATGCCTGGGCCGAAGCACATCTACATGCAGTGCATGCTTGTTTCCCAGAGAAATGGGAGGGGGGCCCATGCCAGCGTGGCCTTTTCACCTGTTCAGGTGCATCACCGTTACCACCGTGCGCCCCACTTACTCCTCTTCTCGTGAATTCAGGGTCTCCCGTCCTTGTACCACCGAGGACATTGCTGGTTCCACGTTTGCCCTCCCGGCGCCCAGTTGTCACCTCTAAGACAAGCCTTCAGTGAAATGCCCCGTATACAGCCCCGTGGGTGAAGGTGAGGGACTCCAGCGGCACTGCTTCGACAGCACTGTCATTGCAGAGTGGGACTCGTGCCAGCGGTCCCCCACCCCCAGTACAGGGGGCACCCAGGTTGTCTCGGATGATCTAATCCGAGTCAGGAGATACTTGGCAGGTGCACATGTGGCTGCAGGATCAGCCTTCGGCCAGATGACGCGGCGGCTGACTCGCATTCAGGGGCAACCAGCGGGGAGGCCCCCCTACCTACGCTTTTCCAACAAAAGACTCACGCGGTACCAAACTGATTTAGAAAGGTCACTTTGACAGCAGACCACAAGGCAGTTTGTGAGCTTCCGCTAGGTGGTTCGATTCACTGGTGTGGATTTATTTAGAAATAGTTCCTACAGACCCGATTCTCATAAAGAAATCAAGACCTGGTGAGACAGTGCCCTTGGAAATACGTGAGCACGGTCCCAAACGCTATACATCAACTGTTTACCTTGGTACTGCCCGTGATAAGTAACGTTTAGGTGATTGCATTTTACCAGGCGATGTGCTAGTGTCACCGCTGTAGTTGGGCACAGTGGGGAGACTGCGTAGCAAAGCAGTGCCGCTGTCCAACGAGGTGCCGCCCTGAGCTGCCCACGTGCTGTCGGCCCGGAGAACCGGGATGGTGGTAACGCCTGGCCGTACGCAGCTGCCAGGCTCAGAGACCCTTAGCTTCCCAGCTGCTGATGCAGGGTCCAGAGAGGACAGTAGACCACAAACGTGGCCACGTTCGGGAGAGCTTTGAATGTCGTTTCCAACGGGAACTGTGGTGTGGCATCACTCTGACGTATTCCTTACGCCGCGACCAGGTAGGAGGTGGCAGGGGTGGCTGAGTTCTGCTTCTCCCTGGCTGTGTGATCTGGACCAAGAAGGGGCTCCTGTCAGCGTCAGGGTCCTCAGCTGCGAAATGGGAACGAGGACACCCAGCTGGACCTAGAAAATATCCACCATTTTCTGCAGCTTTCTGGGTTATTCTCACGGCCAAGGCAAGAGACAGGCTCACAGTGGACTCAATCCAAGCACTTCAGAAGCGACGTCAGCTTCGTATTTAGGCAGCAATTTACTTCTTTTCTTGGTTAAGAGAAATTATGCACTTCTAAAATATGAGCAGGGCAGTGATGAATCACGCGCACATGATTCAGAGAGGAGCAGGAGCTGAAACGCGGCCCCGCTAATAATACTGCGTCCTCGTGACAGCAGCTGGGCTGAGTGAGCACGGAGGCCCAGGGCCGTTCCGGAGCTTCGCTTCAGTCCCGAGGCCCCGCAGGGGGACGGTCGCTGCTCAGAGCCTCCCCCTCACCCCCCAGTGGGGTGCTTCCCTACCATCTGCAGCTGCTCCTCCTCTTCACCCACTTAGTTCCCAAGTTTGATTGATTTTTGGAAGCGACTTCTTCCTGTCTGTTTTGGGTTAATGCCACAGCTCCTGACAGGTGCCCCGACGTGTGACATGGCCCCCTCTCCAGCAAACCTGTTCTCTCCCTTCTTCCTGAGGAGGGTTCTTCAAGCATCGGTCAACTGCCTGGCTGAGAAGGACCATGAACATGGGCATTGGCCATTTTGTCACCATGAGCTGTTCAGCATGAATCTCCTCATGCCTGAAGTAGAGATGACACCAATTTAACAGTCTCTTCTAGGAGGATTCAACGTATACCAAATAGCTAGCACCGTTCCAGGAACGCACTCCATGATCAGCAAACTTTGGTGGCTCTCCGGTGGCTCTCCGGTGGCTCTCCACGGCTGGAAAAGTCAGACCTCGTTTTACTCTGACATTCCAGGTCCTCCCTAGCGGTCCCCCACCGTTGGCCGTCCGTGCACAGCATGTTGCTGTCCTGCCTCCAGCTTCAGTGTTCTGTCTGACTTGGAGCTTTTCCCATCCACGTTGCCAACACAGATGCTTGGATGGGTACCATCCCATTGTCCTTTTTCCCCGTGTGCCTTTTGATTGGGTACCTAGGCCTCTGGGACCGTATCACCAAGACATGGAAGCAAATGAAGCCCCTGTCTGAACTGTAGCTAATCCAGTGACACCCTTTGACAGCACAGCTGCGTTCGCTGTCATCGTCATAGCTGTGAACCTGGGTCGGGTACCCTCACTGACCGGAAGACGTTCGCATCCTCACAGGAGAGGAGCATCCACACCTCAGCCTGCGCCAAGGAGAATGGGAATAGCACTGAGACTGCTGGGAGAAGAAGGGTTGAACAAGGAAGAGAACACAGAGGGTGGGAGGCCGTGGTCAAAGACTCCAAGGGAGACCATGACAAGAGCGACCCTTGCCGGAGAACAGGTATCAGTCCAGCTGGCAGGTTGGGGTCCTGGAGGCGCAACTGGCACCTTCCAGCCCCACCAGCGAGCTCCCAGGTGGGATGTGGAGTCACCCGGCTGAGTTCCGCTTGCATTCCTGACCCACTGAGTCGGGAGCAAACAAACCGTCATTGCTTCCGTCGCAGAGTCTCTGGGTGACCGTGTTGTGCGGCCTCGTTCTCATGGTAGACACCCAGGCTGGACTGAATGTCCCTGCAGTGTTCGGAGCCTGACAGGGTGCGTCTGCCCAGGTTCCACCTGGGGGTGCCTGGCAGTAGGTGGTCAGCAGAGCAGCTGCTGTGGCAGTGGGGGGAGGGTGGGACCTGCAGGGGCAGAGGGAGGAGCTGGGAGAGGTGGGTGTTCAAGACCATGGGGAGGGGGAAGGGCCGTGGAGGGCTGGCAGGGATTCAACACGGTGGTGACACACGCGCCTGTGATGTCCATCTGCGTCATCCTTCCTCCTAGAGACTCCGCCGCCGCTGGAATCGCACCCTTTTGGGTGCGGCAGGATGAAAGCTCAGGTGTACAAGCACTCTGCCGTCCAGTGTCATGCCCCCAGGTCACCCGGCTGGCCCGTGCACGGACAACTTTGGTCGGAAGACACCTCTTGTGTTCAGGGTGCTTCCTGCATAAAATGAAACTAAATAGCCCAAAGCACCGGGAGAACAAAGAACTGGGTGCCGTGGGAGGTCTCCTGCATGGAAAATAAAAACCAACAAAAACCCCGCAAAGCGGGGGCCCAAGATCCAGTTTGTCCTTGGCCTTCTGTGTGGCCTGGCCTTTATCTCCTCTGGTCTCAGCCCATTTCTTTGCCTGTTACGGTGGCTGGAAAGGGTTTTTTCTGAAAGATGCTTTTAAAAACCCAGTTCTGACGTTTAAAGGACTCAGGAGCAAATTGCTCACGCCACAGCAGCACCTGTGAGTTCTGCTCTGGCCTGGGTGGCGTCCCCGTGCCTCTGTCCGGCCCAGAAGCTGGTGTTTTGACTGGTGTGGACGTGACATGCAGTCAGGCACGGGGCGTGCCAGCGGGCTAGCAGCTTGGAAAGTGCCGTAAGGGGACTGGAAAAGGGGGTCCGGAAGCAAGTTAGCATCCTGGTCCGCTTTCTGGTTTCTTTGTCCTCAACCAATTGTTTTCTTCCTTCAGGTGCCAAGAAGGGGCCCTTGAAGGAGAGCTTCCCCACTCTGGCCTCACTCAGAGGGGTTTCGCATTGTCCTCCTCCAATAATGGGGCAGCACCAGGAGAGCAGGGTTGATGTGGACGGTGATGAAAGTCAATTCAAGAGGGACCCACGGGGCCGCCTCTTTTAGGTCACGCAAGTTTTCTGGGACGTGCGATTAAGGCGGAAATAGGACGCGGTCCTGTATCTCCTGGGCTGGAGCGGAAACAGATGGGAAGACAAACGGCAGTGCGGTGAAGGGTGTGCGGAGGGTAGCAGGTGAATTCACTTGGCTGACCTCCCGAACTCGCCCCCCGGCCCCGCCGTGCCCTTGCAACCCTCCCTGTGCTCTTCACTCACAGTATTTACCACCCTTGGAAATTGCCTTTGGGAACGAGGCAAGGGAGCCCTCCCCCCAAAACCCGTAAGTGCCAAGACGACAGACAGCATGGCTGCGGTTCACCATCACATCCCCAGAGCCTCCTACACAGTTGGGTGGACAAAATCAGTGCGTAAAAGACCCGAGGAGACTTCTGGCTAAGTGAGATACTTGAGTTAGGTTTTGAAGGATGAATCCTAAAGAGCAGGAATAAAGGTGGATCTAAAAATAAGGGTGATGTAAACGAAGTGTGGCCCCATCACTCCTTCTTAGGGAATTGGCAGGGGTCCCCACGAAGACTCTTGGGCACGGGTGTCTCTGGGGAAGTGGGTCTGTGGGGGAGGGAGCCTGGTGTAAAATGACTAAGGTCGATGGTTCTAAACCCAGGTTCCACTTAGCCTCTCTGAGGCCCAGGTAACGTACGTGCAAGTTGGGGGATAGTCTCTCCCCTCTGAGGACTGGAGGAAGTAACCCAGCTGGCTCTTGGGCAGGGACAGGTGACGCTCTGCAACCTGTTTCATGATTCCTCTATTGTAGCAAATATGATGAGATGCCCCATCTCAGTGGCTAGCGTGCTGCACCCTGGCTGGGGTGTCTCTTTGCCTCCCTGGGTTTTAGTCCCCGTCCCCCCATATTGATGGAGCTGGCCTGGCTGGTTCCCGCCTGGGCAAAGTCTCTGTGGTGGGACCCTTTGTCATCGTCACCACAGGCAGCTAAATGAGGGTCTGTGGGCAGAGTGGGGAGGTCAGGGCCAGTGCGACACCCCAGAAGGAGAGCCGCTACCCGTCGGACAGGGCTCTGAGCCAGGCGCAGGGTGAGGCCCTTTGCTCACACGGCCCTGCGCCCCAACTTGGCTTTACAAGAACTGTCAGTCTTGCACAGCTGGAACGTGGTGCCTTTGGAACCTCATCTTCCCGTTGCTTCCCTCTCATGATTCCTGGCAACACCTCTTCCATTTCCTGCTTCCATGAGTTTGGCTCTTTCAGATTCCACAAAGAAAGTAAGTTCGTATGAAATTTGTTTTTCCCTGTTGGGCTCGTTCCACTGTAATGTCCTGCAGGGTCGCCCGTGTTGGCAGGGTCGCCCATGTTGGTGTGAATGGCAGGCTTGCCTTCTTTTCATGGCTGAGTAATATTCCACTGTGCATATAGATCACTTTCTCTACCATCCACCCATCGATGGGCGCTGGGGCCAGTTCTGCATCTCGGCTGCTGTGAGAAGCTGCACTGAACGTTGACGTGCAGGCGTCTCTCCAAGACCCGGATTTTGGTTCCTTTGGATTAACTCCCAGAAGTGGGATGGCTGCATAATATGTGCGTTCTGCTTTTAGGTCTTTAAGGAGCCTCCGTTCTGTTTTCCGTCTTGCATCCTTGCACCGTTGACTTTCTGAATGCATGTTCAATCTCCTTGGCAAAATTAGCAAATTCTTCATCCGTAAGTGGCATAACGCAGGCTGGTACGATACCAGAAATACCCTATGTGTTTCCCACCCGTAGGAAGGGCTGATTCTGTCTGGGCGAAAATGGTTCAGGTCCTTCGAGTCTCCAGGCTCCTAAGACCCCAGAATTACTGGCTCTTTCTTCTCATTTTCTCTGCATAAGAGCCCTGTTGCTCAGAGAGCTTCTGTACTAATTCTCTCTCTCTCTCTCTCTCTCTCTGTCTCTGTCTCTGACTCTGTCTCTCTCCACACACACACACACACACACACACACACCAGGGACGGACACTGCGTCCCTGTCAGTGCCCACTGTCACCCACCTGACCGGCAGGTGCACAGTGTGACTGTGTCTGGTGAGCACGACTTTCCCAGGGGGACAGGCCTGAGTGCCCAGAAGGCTGATGCTTTTGGTGAAGCTTCCTTTAAGCCAGACGCAGGAATGATGGCGCGAGCTTGCTCCCAGCGTCACCCTCCAGTGCATTACCCAGAGTGACCATTCTGGTCCCGTGGCCCCAGGCTCTGGAGGAAGGAAATGCAACATCCGAAGGAAAATACTGCATTAGCTGGAAAGACTGTCGTCTTCGCCTTTCCAGGTTGTACTGCTGTGTCAGCTGGCGTTAAAAGGGCATTTTCCTTTCTTTTTGCTGAAGGCCGGGAAATAGATGCGAAAACATCCCTGGGGCCCTGTTTGGCTCCGAGCCCGGCCGGTAGGCAGCTGGGTGCCTCTCCAGCCTGTGGCTGTCAGCACCTGCGGGAGGGAAGGTGGGGTGCGTGGTGCGGGCGTCCCACAGGCTCGCCGGCGATTTTCAGGATTCTGACGCTTCGGTTTGCAGCTGTCAGGTAGCGATCGCGAAGGAGGCAACCTGCGTGCGGGTTGCAACCAGGGAAGGCAGAGAGGAATTGCAGAAGGAATTGCCGTAGCAAAGGCTCTGAGAAGTCCTGCGCTCTTGACAGGACGTCTTCATGGGAGACAGTGTTTCTGACACCCCCGGGAGCTGGGTCCAAGTGCAGGGCGTGTTAGTCTGGGACGGGGAGTTGTCTAAAATGAGGGGAGGTTCCCTCCCACCTGTGTTGAAATGAGCCTGGGGGCATCCCATGGAACCGAAAGGTCCCAGCAGCCGCTGAAGGCAGTGAGTTTCCCGTTGGGGACGAGGTTCGACCGGCTGAGCATCGATGGGCTGGGAGTGAGGGCGATTCTGCAGGTGGCCCAGGCTGCGTCTTCCACGTCCGGGGCTCTGCTGGAGAGGAGGCGGCTGGCCTACTTTCCCCTGACTCATCTCCCATCCCTTCCTCCCCCTTCCATCCGAAGGCAGTGGGCGGAGGGGGTGACTGGGATAAACCAGGGAGCCGCTGGGGTGTCGGCCTACGGGAATGACCGGGCTTCTGGTTTACCCCCAGTCCCTGGTCCCTGGTCCCTGGACCTGCCTTCTGTGCCCCGGCCATGGCAGAACGGAGAGCCGGCAGCCTGACATTCTAGACAGGGCCCTGGCTGTGTGGCATCATGTGCTTTCCGTCTCCTGGTCTGGGACATTGGCGTCCTCCCACCCCATCTGAGCTGGGGTCCCTGAGGGCTGCCTCTGGCTCCCTCCCACATCACAGGTGTCCTTCCGCCCAAGCAGCACCCCCAAGCCCAGGTCCCAGAGGGGTCGGCACGGGGCTGGCTCCTTCACCCTGAGCATCCATCATCCATCTGACGTTTATTGAAGCTTCACCCGGTACCCAGCGTTCTGCAGGCCCCTGGGGAATAGAGAGGAACAAAATCTACTTCCTGGGGCTCCTGGTGTGAAGGGAAAACTGTCTTGTTCCTGGACCCAGTGAGTGGGTCCTTTCTTTGGAGGAAAAGTTTCCGGGGACCCGCACTCTGGGGTCACTGCTGGTTGACAATGGAGACAGAGACTTAATCTGCAGGTTAAACTAAGACCCTGGGGCCCGAGGAGGGCAGGCAGCCTTGGAGCCCGAGCAAAGACACGCAATAAAACCATAGGTTCGTGTATGAAATAACTTCATGTGTCTTTCCTGAGCTACCAGGTAGGAGAGTCACTTCATACAAGCGCGTGTGACAATGGAGGTTGCGTATTTATAATCGAGGTGACGTTCACATAGTGTACAGTATACAGGCCAGTGGCACTCGGCATGTTCACTGTGTTGTATAGCCGTCACCTCTGTCAGGTCGCAAACGTTGTCATCACTCCTGAAGGACAGGCACCTACCCCATGGCCGGTCAGCGGTCACCCACCGACACCCTGGAAAGGCCGCAGACAACTGTCTCCACAGATTTCCCTGGCCTGGACATTTTATAAGAATGGATTCATGTAACGCATGACCTTTTGTGCCGGCTTCCTTCATGCAGCGTGTTTCTGAGATTTACCCACATTGGGGGCGGGGTTCTGGGCCCCATGTAGGGCTGCTGGTGCCTCTGGGGTCTGAATCTTTGGAAGCCCCTCATTCAGCTCTCGGGCTGGTTGCTTGGTTGGGGGGTTGACCTCACCACCCTGCTCTCCAGCCAGGGGGTCCGCACACCCTGGCTCGGGCCTGGTTAGCTGGGACCTGGGACATGCTAGCCAAGGAAACCGCTTCTTACACACGTTTTGTTTGCTCCCTTGGATCCTCTAGTTATGCGACAGAAGGAGCCACACATGTTCCGTGACAAACAGGGGTCATGGTGCCCTTTGCACCTGTGCCTGGGACGGGCCATGTTCTGCACAGGTGCAGGCCGCCATCTGGGCAGGAAGCGGGGCCAGCGGGGTCGCGTCTGCAGCACAGGGTGAGCTTTCTCCACCAGTGATCGTGTGGTGCCCAGGCAGCCGTGAGACTTGAGTAGAGGAATGGACGCGCCCACCGACCGTAGCCAGCGAGCCTTCACTCACGGTGCACGAGGCTGGTGCTGCAGGCTGGGGACACGATGAACCTGCTCACACTCTTGACCCTCTTCCTTTCCGTCCCCTTGTCCCGCGTCCCTGGGGGCTCAGAGCCTGAGCATCCCCAAGAAAGAGTGAAGGCTGCTCCGAAGTCCTGACAACAAAGCTGTGAAGTGTGTCTTCTCCCTCTACCCCTTTTCTTCCTTTATGACTTGGGGGCCACGTGCTCACTGCTGTGCCTTCCTTACAGGCACAAGGTCAAGGGCACGCACAGGTGTGTGGTTCCTTTGGGGAGACATTGGGAGCAGGTTCCATAGCCGAAGGCCACGTGGCCAGGGAATCCTGTCTGTCCCCAAAGCCCACATCTTTCCAGGAAGCAGCGCTGTCCCTTCCTGGAGCAGGTGGTCAGCTGAGGCCCACGCTCAGGAACGCAAACTGAATCCGAGGGCCTGACGCTGCAGCCTGGCAGGACGTCAGTGCAGCAGCAGCACGGACGAGTGTGGCGCAGGCTGGGTGTCGGCCAGTGGTGGCCAGTTTGCGTGTATGGGTGTCATCATGGCAGACCCGTCAGAAACGTAACCACGGTTCTCATGTTGCAGGCAATGGGAAGGAGGCCCTCGGAGTTCAATGCTCTGCCCAAATGCTTTGTCCAGCAGTGGAGGGTTGGTCAAGGAATGACTCATGGACATGGGCAGCGAGCGGGGCATTGAATGTAGGAGAGAGGATGGGGTGGGTGGGGAAGGGGGAGCGATGGTGGAAAATAAAACAATTGCGGTACAACAAGAAGAAATTCATAAAATAAATCAAAAGGCTATATACCAAAATGGATGGCTTCGCTGTAAAAAAAAAACAATAATAAAGGTCTTGTATGCATCTAGATATTTTTCTTTCTGCCCCCGCAAAACAGTGCCACGGACTTTATTTGGCCCATAATATGTGCTCAATAAATGCCAGCTGTGTATGTGAGACCTGCCTCCAAAGAGACCCAGCTGGGACCCAGGAAGATGAGTGTCCTCCTCATACCTGTTTGCAGTCAAGCTCTGGAATCTAGTAGGACTGAAACAGGCCAGGTGTAGGGGGAACCAGGTGTAGTGCAGAGGGGGCAGGTATGGGGGGGTCAGGTTTGAGCCTCCCGGGGTGGGGATGACTAGTGGAGCCTGGAGGGAAACCCAGGTGCCTCTGGCCTTGGTTTCCACATCCACTTGAGCGAGTGCCTTTGTCTTTCCCAGCTGGAGCCTGGCTCAGAGTGGAGCCATCTGCAATGCAAACTAGGAGCCTCCTAGGCCGACCACAGGGCCAGCACCTCCCCCCAGGCTCCATCCCTATGGGGGCTGGTGGTTCTGCAGGGGATTCCTCAGCGGGCGGGGGCTGGAGAGCAGAGAGGGGTGTGGGCAGGGCTGTGAGGCAGGTTTATTGTAGAAGTGGAGCTATTGAGTGGTAGTTCACGTGGCTGCAGTCTTATTGGATAATGGGTGCTGGGGATTCAGGGCGGGCATCTCTGGCAGGTGCAGGCAGCATGAACTCCAGGGTCGGGGCATCCGGCTCAGGAGTGGGTGGGGTGGAGAGGGGCCAGATTGGACGGAGCACAGGGACGGTCCTGAGGAGGCACGCAAGTGGCCTAACCATCCCCTGGTACGTGGCTTGTCCTGGTGGCGCCTGTCCCCTCCCTCCCCGCCTTCCAGGGGCGCCCGACTGCAGTGCTGCTGTTCTCTGGTGCACACGCCTGAGCCTCCGTGAGCTCCTCGGTAGGATGGGAACGAGGTCCCCACAGGGCTGCTGCTGGCTGAGGGACAGGGTGGCGGGGGCCCCGTGGGTGCTGTTCACGAAGGTTGCTCTGCCAGCTCCCCCAGCCCCCGCTCTGTTCTCTGGTGGGGAAGGTGCCTGGCCCCGCTGAGCCTCTCTTTCCTTATCTGTTAAATGGGGTAACTACCAGTAGCCACTTCAGAGTGGCCGGCAGATTGGACGTGGTGACCCCACAAAGCGCACAGCCCGGTTGGTCCCTGGCGCGAGGCAGCTGCGGAATTAATGGGGCTCCGATCATTTCTGGCCCGTGGCTCGCCCGCTGGCGGCCCTGGGACATGCACAGGTGGGTTTGGCTTGGACGGTGGAGGGTTTGAAGGTTTTAAAATTCATTTCCAACACTTGATATCAGGGATTTCACCTAGTAAGAGGCCTGTCCTCTGCGGGGGAAAACTGGGGCAGCCCCAGGCCTACTTGGCTCCCAAGTCACCGTCCCTGTGGCTCAGGGACGCTGTTGTCTGGGCCACCACACAGCCCGTCTGTTTCCTCAGTCTTGTCACCTGCCTGGCCCGCTCTGCCTGACCCCGCACGCTGTGGGTGAGGGGACTGAGGCCCCAAGGGGCACGGCTGGGCCCTGGGCCCATGGTGTGCTGGCGGGCAATCTGGGCCTTGTAAATACTTGCACGCGGCTTTGCTTCCGGGGCATTTTATCTGCCTGTCCATCTGTTCAACAGCCATTGTGTAGATGCTTACCTGGGGCTCCCTGGACATGAGATAATGTCATGGTGTGAAGGACAGGGCCAGGCAGGGGGGTGCTAGGCATGGGCCGGGGGGCTGGAGAGCAAACTGCCTGCGGTTCCAGCCTGGGGCCACTCAGAGGTCCCCACCCAGAAATCGTGACCCTTGCCCCAGGCGGACGGGGGTCTCTGCTAGTCCACCTGCCCTGCAGCCTGCCAGCTGAGCCCCAGGGAGGAAGTTGACCGTTTGTAGGTGACAGGGCTTGTGGCACACAGCACACTCTCAGGTGCACAGGGGGCGCTGGACAAGAAAGCACCCACCTTGTAGATTCGCATGAAGTGCCTGTAAGCTCAAGGCCCTGAGAAGTCCTGCAGGGCCCAGAGCTGACCTTGGTGCTTGGGTGATTCCCAAAAGATTCCTTTTGGAAAGAGACTGGGAGACCATTTCCAATTCCCTTCCAGAGGACAGGAAGGGGACAAAGAGGGGCTGGGAGATTGGCGTGGGGAAGAGAGACTGACACCCAGCACTGTGCTGAGCTACTCTGGTCCCCCAGCCGCCACCCATGGTGCCTGGAAGCTGGGAAGATGTTAAGTGACTTGTCCAAGGTCACAAGGCTCGAAAGTGTTGGGATTCACACTCAGGTCTATGCAAACCACCGGCCTGGTCCCAGGTGGCTGAGGAGGAGAAGGTGAGGCAGGGGGACAGGCCCACTCCGGGTGCCCCTGAGGTTCAGGAGGCCTGGGCCCTGCAGCAGGGGCAGGATTTACTCAGCTGCTCTTGGCAAGTGCACCCCTCCCCACCGGCTCCCCTCCAGCTGTTGGCTTCATGCGGTCACACTCTGGTGTGACTTGCAGAACTCATGTCTTCACACTCTGCAAAGTGCTGCCCAGTCTTCCGGCCTGGAGAGATCCCAGGTGCCAAGTTGGGAGGAGAGGCTGGAGCCGGGTGGGGGAGGCCCCTGGGCCCCGGGCCAGAAGAGGAACGGAGTTTGCAGAGGCAGGAGCGGCTGGCAGCTATTCCAAGGAGATGGTTCCCTTCCAACCCTTATTTGAATGTGAGACGGCCAGTGCGGGAGGCGTTTCCGTGTGCTCACCGTTCCGGTCCAGGGGGTGGGCGAGGCGTCTGTCCGCTCCCCACGACCTGGGCTGCCCTCGAGCTCCCTGCTGGGCCCACAGGACAGCTGAGTGTCCCCCTGCCCTGGGCAGTGCCGACCTGAGGGACAGCGGCTGAGTGGTGAGGAGCTGGGACCCGGCCAGGTGGCCCGGGATATAATCAGGGTTTTGCTGCTTATTAGTTGTGTGACCTTCAGGCGTGTGACTTAGCCTGTGTGTGGCTCCCGTGTAAACCGGGGATGGGCGTGGGAGGGCCGTGGGGCGGAGTAAGCTAATTCTGTGACGGTCTCAGACAGCCACACAGGGAGCGTGCAGTACCTGGCAGCTAACGTGATCCCCGCCAGCCTGCTGGGTCCCTGGGGCAGCTGGCGTGCCTGTGAGCTCATCTGGAGGGAGAAGGGGGACCTCGCCGGCTTGGGGAGGTTGGGGGTGGCTGGAGAGGTCTGTGCGGGGAGCCAGGGAGGCAGGAGCTGTGGAGAGGTCTGTGCGGGGAGCCAGGGAGGCAGGAGCTGTGAAACCGACCGGTGACCTCTCTGTGATGGTGGCGGGAGACAGAGGCGGGTGGGTCAGGGAGAGGCCAGTGGTGGGGGGTTGGGAGCTTAGGGCCCCACCTACAAAGTGGGGACAGCAAAAGGGAAGAGGGAGGGAGATGGGATGGAGAGGGGACATAGCTAAGACTGCACTTGTCTTTCCCTCCCCTTCTCCTCTGTTCTATCTATCCATTATCTATCTGTCAATCTATCTATCCATCCAACTGTTATTATCTACTTATCCATGACCTGTTATCTATCCATCTATTATATGTCTACATAATCTATGTCATTTATTGATCTATTTATTGCCTGTCTCTATTCTGTAATCTATGTATTATCTACCAGTCTATCAATCTGTCTAGCTTCCTACCTGTCATCCCCAGCGCTATTCCAGGGGCCTCCCTTGTCCCTGACCACAGAGTCTGAGGGGACCTGGGTCTGTGCCGTGCTGGGGGTTGGGGGCTGTGGGAGGCTGGAGTGAGGGGCGGCCTAGGAACAGCCCTGTGGGGCCGGGCCCGGCTCGGTATGGCCCCTGAGCGAGTCAGGCTCTGCTCTCCCCTCTTCCCGCCCCGGCCGGCCAGCAGCTGACACTTGTCTGTGCGACTGTTTGCGCAAACTGTTTACCCCTTTAGTGTTGGATGGCAAACAACACCTGGCGTATGGCAAACACGCCAGGTTCTGTGGCTGATGGGTTTGCCTGGTGATGATGCGTCACAGGTGCTCAGACTTACAGGGTGTGGGTCCTGTCGGGCTGTGGCCCCACCCTGCTGCTCACACGGGCACCCCGTGGCCCCTGGGTGGGCTCCCCAGGGTGCTTACTGCTGTGTGTAATAATCACCTGTTGTCGCCTTTCCCCTTCTTGGGCCCGTCTTATTCTCAGGTGTCTCCCTTCAACCCTGGTGTGGCTGCTGGCACAACCCGGGTGTTCGGTTAACGTTAATATTTGTCGCATGATTGAGTCAACCAGGGTCCCTGAGAGCCCGCCCTCCTGCCGGAGGTCCCCTGGGAGGGGAGACAGGGTCGGGCAGGTCATGCATTCCATGGGTGGCTTCAGGCCCAAACGTGCTGCTCAGGGGTGACGTGTAGATAGGAACTGAGGGGCGGCCCAGGCTTGCTGTGAAGTGACCCTGGCGCTGAGAGCAGGCCAAAGCCCCTGCCCACCTGGGGTGAGGGGTGCCAGGAGCCCGCAGCCTCTTCGCCCCGAACAGAACACGGGGCCGGGGGAGGCTTGCTTTCCTGACGGCTCCAGGAGGCCCCAGAAAGCGCTGCGTCAGGTCCCTGTTCCGGCCCTTGCTGTCCTGTCCTCACTTGGCTTCCCGGTACGTCCGGGAGGGATGCCAGGCTGGGGCCGCCCTCGCCTTGGGAGAAGGTTGGTAGTGGCGGCTTGGAGACCTCGTGGGTGGTCCCTAGTGGACCGAAGACGCAGGCTGAGTCATTGTCACACTTGGGAAGTTAATGACAGTTGCAAGCCAAAGCAACCAGAACGCGCCTGGGCCGGGGCACCCACAGAGAGCGCTGGAAATGGCAGCCTTGGCGCCTTCCCCGGCGGCCTGGCAGCCTGGTCTCACCTCCTCTCCTGTTTACGCGGTGACTCCTAGGAGGCTAAACAGAGTTCCTCCGCGCTGGAGGTGCCGCCGGTGACGGGCCGCTCCCTCCCTTGCAGACACACCACTCGCCGCGGCCGGAGCTCGGGCCTGCAGGGGAAGCAGATGCCCTCAGATGCGCTGGGCAGCTCCCGGCCCGGCCAGCTCCCCGTTGGGATGGAAGAGCAGGCCGGCCCCTGGCCCCTGGGTGCACTTCTCTTACACCTGCGCCTGCTTTCCTGCTTCTCCTGTTCGCCCCGCAGGTGTGGCTGCCTGGCCTTTGCCACCACGTTTTAGTGCAATTCTGGCTGTCCTTCCCCATGGCACCCGGCACTCTTCCCAGAGAGACAGGCGTGCTTGCGGGAGGGAGGTGGCCAGGGCTGCTCCCCGACGTGTGTGCGTGTGTGTGACTTGCACAGGGAAGATGCTGGCGGGGCAGCTGCCTTGGGCCTGGACGCCTGGGGCTCCTCTGATGGGGAACTGTCGGCTTTCATTCCTAAGGAAACACGCTCCTTGACCACAGAGCACACCCTCCCCGCAGTGACCAGGCAGAAACTGGGGTGCCTGGCCTCGTTAGACTGCCACCTGGAGTCGATGGCTGGGGGCCGGGCTGGGAAGGCAGCTACAGGTCCTGAAAGAATTTCCGCTGCTTCTCTCGAATGGACGGACAGATGGACGGATGGTGCTGGGGAAGGCATTGCCTTCTGCTGGGCTGGTGGCTGGAGCCAGGGGCCCTTCCCGCCCTCCGTCCTGCTCTGTAGCGCGAGCAGGTCCTGTCCTGAACCCCCGCACTCAGCCCGCTTCGTTCTTTCATTTGCGACCCCCTGAGCGCGGGAACTCTGCAGGCCCTTTGCGTAGAGCCAAGGCGGGTGTGTAGGGAGAGCCGCACCCTTTTTTTCATCTCCTCCTCCAAAGGCCACACTCTCCGAGGACGGATGTTTGAGAAGAAAGATTACATTTTAAAGGAAAAACATGTTTGCTAAAGGACTGGAGGCCAAGCTCCCGAAGGGCTGGGATCGTGGTATTTCTCCAAAATGTTCAATACTTCTGAATATTTAAAACCAGCTCCCTCAGGGGCCACTGAAAGTATTCTACAACACTTTAGAAAGTGTCAACAACCCAGTGAACGTTTTAGAAACATCGCAGTGAGGAGGACAGGCAATTATTCAATGTTAACAGACGTGCGGCCGGGCCGGCCAGAACCCTCAGACCTCAGGAATCCGGGCGGGGAGCCTCATGCTTTGGTCTAGAACCTGCGCGAGGCCGTCTGGGCCACTGCCAACGAGGCTGATGGCAGAAATAACAGTCGCTGCTGCCGCTGATGGGTGAGTGACAGTTGGCCGGGAAACAGCTGAAGTTGTCCGTGTATGTGGTCACTTCCAGTCCACAGCGCCCCTCCCTGTAGCCAGGACATGTTTCCCCATGCGTGTCGAGCATGGGAGTCTCAAGAGATCACCTGTTGTACAAACTAAGGAGGATTGTTTCAGGCTCAGCTGTGTCCTTAGGGGCAGGGGGGTCAAAGCTTGTGCCGTAAGTGGCTTTCCTGGCGGCCTTCCCACCTGCCTTTCGCTGGAGGTGGCTTGAACTTGAGGTTGAGACATGGTCACACATTGGCCCCTGCGTGTTGGGCGGGTTCGTGAGTTGGCTCGCGGGCAGAAAGAAGATGAACTTTAAAATCCCTTTAACAATGACAAAACGTATGTTCGGTCATTACTCATAGTTATGAATGGTGCGTATCATTTGTTGAGCATTTATTGCAGGTTGGGAACCGCGCGAAGGACTCCATGTGGAAAAATGATTGAATAGTCACGCCGTCTGTTAGAGTCACGGGCTCGTTCCAGTCTTGACGTTATGGGCGAGGGAGCTGAGAGGGGAGAAGTGGGCGACTTTCAGGGGCCCCACGGGTAGACGGTGGAAGGACTCCGTTGGCTCTTGGCCGTGAAGCAGGTGCTCATAGCTGGCATAGCTGTGGCCTCCCTGCTCCTGACGGAGGGGGCCAGGCAGTCGAGCCCCGAGTTAGACCCAGGGTGCCCCTGCCCTAGTCCTGCTCCTCCCAGGTGTGAGCTGTGTGACACCGAGTGATGACGCCGTGCTGTGGCCCTGTTCCTCACGTACGCCCGTCCACCTGCGCCGGTGCTGCGTGGTCCCCTTCCTGGAAGCGCCAGCCAATCTGTGTTTGGCAGATGTGATCTCAAGCTGTGCGTTTCTCTCTTGTTTTTCAGGTAATGAACCAGAAAGATCATGTCTGAAGTCCAAGGAACAGTTGAGTTTTCTGTAGAGCTCCATAAATTTTATAATGTGGATCTCTTCCAGAGAGGGTGAGTCTGTGCCTCTGTTTGTATTTTTGGGGATATATGTGTGTATTATCTTCTCCTGGCAGGGGTGGAGGGGAGGAGGGGAGACAAGCTACAGAAACTTGGATCAATGGAGAAAGGACGTCCATTATTTTTCCCGCCAAGCGGAAAATCTAAACCTCGAATGCGTTTAAAAATAAACTGCATGTTGAGAGACTAGAAAATGCTGGATTCTCTCCTCCTCCTGCCCTTTCTTTGGACTTTTCTCTTCATAGTTGGTCTTCCCACCGGAGCCGTCAGTCTGTGTTGAAGGAGAGCGAATTCATTGGGAGTGAAACTTGTTTAGTTCTGATAGCATGTGCCCCGCTCTCTGAGAAAGTGAGAATTTACAACAACATAATTAAGTACAGCGGCTTCCAGTTTCTGAGGGTGCACCCTGGATTTGGCCTGTTTCGTGGGGGACCCCAATACTTTTGCATGACAGACTTGCTTCCCAGGGTCTTTGTAGATCATGACGATGACTCGGAAAGGTCCTAGATGACCTCTATGCACAGCCTGGAGCTCTGTCCTTCCTCCAGTTACAGACCAGGGAGCCCAAGTGCATGGAAACTGTATGATGTTTGTTTTTGCTGCAGAACAAGTGATGCTACACCTTAGGGGCTTAAAACAACAACTTTGGGTTTTGCTCATCATTCCGCCAAGTACGGGCGATTGGAGCTCAGCTCAGCCTGGGGTTCTGCAGAATTGGACGGAGCTCAGCTGATCTCTGCTGGATGCGCTTGGGATCGGGGGCTCTTGGCTGGGAGGCTGGGGTCCTGGCCCCTGCGGCTCATCCTCTAGCCTGCCGGCCTGGCTGGTTTGCCTGCAGTTTGGCCCGGAAGCAAGAGTGGGAAGGCACACAGCTCCTGTAGCCTAGTCTCCAGCCCCGTGTCACGTTGTCCACTGCCTCCTATGGACCAAAGCCAGGACAAGGCCAGGCTGGATTCCAGGCTGGGAAGAGGACCCCATCTCTTGACAGAAGAGGATGGATCTGTGCAGTTATTTGCCTCTTCAGGCTTCAAAGGGACAGGTCCGAGATGAATGCTTCAAGGGCCTCTAATGGGTTTGGTGCTTGGTTCCGGAAGATGAAGTCCGGTGGGCTGAGTCCTTTTAGCAGGCGGCCTGAATTCAGAGGAAGTGGCTCTGGGACCAGCCATGTTCCAGGGAAGGGGCAGCATGAGGAGTCCGGTAGGGGTCTGGAGCCCAGCTCTGCATCTTCGGATGCCCTGCCGCCCTCGGACCTGCCCTCCTCGCTGGGGCAAAGAGGCTGGGGCCAGGCCCCTGGGGCTGCTTGCTTCCGGGGCTCCTCGGTCACCACACTCCCTCTGCAGGCCCCACATGGATAACAGCAGAAGTGTTTTGACCATGTCCTATGTCTGTCATAGTGTTGGACACTTTTCTGCTCATTGTGGTGCCTGTACCACACCAGGCAGGTGACGTGAGGCCGTGCTCAGGCGTTGGATCTGGGCCTGGTCCGTGTCACTCAGGACCCCGTACCGTTCCCAGCTGCGTGGGGCTGGCCTCTGGAGGGGGCTGCACTCTCCCTAGGGGCACACGGCGTAGCCTTCGGGATGCAGGAAGGCAGTATCAGGGCTTCAATTTACAACTGTTTTACCCCAGAAATGAGCATGAAATCAAGTTTCTTCAACAATCAGTCTTCTGATTGCTCCTGGCAGCCGTGTTGAGCCCACACGGCTCATGGTCACGCGTTCCACTCGGTCACTTGGGCATCAGAATAGAGGCGGGTGTCCCACAGCTCGACCAAGTGGACCGTGCCCCAGCCCCCCGCAGTGTGTGGCTGCCCAGCCACGTAGAGCTGTCCATTGTTTTCCCGTTTTAACTAGATTAGCCCTCACAGAGCAGCAAATGGCTTAGAAACAAAACGCCGCCCTGAAAGTGCCGACCAGCTGATAAGGAGACAGATTCTCCGTAGAAGAGGACTGTGATGCGCAGTGCGTTCGTAACAAAGGTGGATTTGGGGTGCTGCGGGGAGAAACGGATGGGGGCATCCCGTCTGTGGGCAGAGTCAGAGAAGTTGTGCTGGGAGGAAACAACATCAGAGCTGTCATGTGTCACGTGTCACTTGTCACTTGCTGGGTGGGGGTCGGCGGGGCGGGACCCAGAAAAGCAGGTGCAGAGCAGAATGGCTGAGCGGCACCAGGAGGACAAAGGGACAGGAAGTATGGATGGGGAGTTGGTGGGGCAGCACTTACAGTGCTTGTCCGGGCCTGGCTTTGTCAGGCTCATGGTTGCAGGGCGGTCGGTGAGCCAGACCAATGTTCCGAAACGGGGCTGTGTCAGCTGCTGTCCCCGACGGGGAGGGGGTCTGCAGCTCCTTCTGCACATGTCTTCGGCTCAGGCACCTGCAGGGACTGGGCCAGCTCCCCAGCATGGGCTCCAGGAGTCAGGAAGCAGAGGGGAGATCTTACTTCAGTCCTAACAATTTTCTGCTTAGGAAATACAATACTGAAGTGAACAACTAATTAGGAAACCCATTACGCGAGTATTCGTAAGTCATCAAGGTTCACATAACCCATTTATACCCATTTGGGAGAATGTGAACCTCCTTTTCTAACATTGTTAGCTGAAAGGGGACTAAGCATGTCCTTGAAAATGAATTTAAATCTCATCGTCCGGCTGAATTCAGAGGCGGCTCTAAATCAAACGGATTTTCATTCTGAGTTTCTCATCGTTTGCAGTTCACTTCATCTCCTGCCCCTCTGCTGTGCCTTCTCTGCAGTAGCACTCGGGAGATTTTTCTGCTCAGAGGTGTTAGATTGTTTGGCAGGTAAATTTAGTCCTGTCCACGGAATAGTTGTGCAAAGAGGATCGGCACTCCGTACTGTCAGATCTGACATGAAAGGGCAGATGCTCATAGAAATGTTAGGGTTGCAGGGCTCTTTGAACAAACTCACCTGCCTTTTCTGCTCCAGAGGGAAGACGGTCGAGTTGTAAGTCAAGGGCTTCCCGAAAGAAAATTCTGTCCGTGTTGAGGCTGTGACGTGGCCTGTCACAGCCTAAACGTCCAGGGACAGCCAGCTCCCTGTGAAGTTAGCTAACCAGCCCTGATGGGCCTTAATAGACCCGGAAATGCAATTATCTTTGCTTGCCAGAGATCGATTAATTGATTCGTCTGGTTCTGTCAGAAACAATCTTCTTTTTTTACTTATTTTATTGAAACACAAGGTCTGTCCGGAAGGTATCCAGCCATGTAGTATAAAAAATAGAGACATTCATTGAAGAGGATACAAGAAATATAGGACAGTCATAGCTCAGTCCCCTTCCAAGTAGGCACCTTGGGACCTCACACGGTTCTCCTGATCGCCATCAACTATCCTGTCATATTTTCTGGAATCTTATTGGTAGTTTGAAAATCGCTTCTTTTCCAAGGGCGATTTTAGTTTTGGGAAAAAACCGAAAGTCACAGGGCGCCAAATCTGGGCTGGTGAGGGTGGGGGCTGAGTCACCTGGGTGATTTGATGTTTTGCCAAAAAATTCTGCAGGAGACAAGATGCATGAGTGGGCATATTGTTGTGATGAAGCTGCCCATCACCAGTTGCCCATACGTGTGGCCTCTGAATCATCCAAGTAGTTTCTGTGGAGGAATGTTCAAGCCTAACACAAAATTGGATGGATACTTGTTGCTTTGCTCACTAAGTCATTGTGAATGCAACAGCCACACAGTACGCACGCTCACTCAACGGCATCTACCGCTCCCACTGACCAGTACAGTGAAGTCGTCATTGTTCACTCGTGCGTGTTCCAGTCCAGTCTCCTTGGCTGCCAGACTGCGCAGGCCGTTCTCGTTATATTAACAACAGCCAGACTTTCCCCGGACAGGCCTCACGTGCTGCGATCCCTTTTATCCATTCCTGCTTTGAGAGGCAGGGGACTCGAAATGATTGAGCACCACACTGAGTGTTAGGCTTTGCAGGAGAGGTCAGAGTGGAGGTGACCCTACAAGGTCAGCATTGCCAGGGCTTCGCTAGGGGCACGTTTGCACGATTTTCACATGGAAAGCTGCGCATGTAACTTGCCATTTCAGCTTCATGAGTTTCTACCTGTGCAGACCAAATCCTGCTCTGTGCGTTTCTCTTGACCAGCCTGACTTGGGATCCTCACGCAAGGGGGATCGGGAGACTCAATGATTTCTTTCTCTCAAATTCTATCATTATCTTCATTCACATTTGATCTCCCCCCCGTCTCTGTAAACCAGCAGGGAGGGGGGAAGATCAAAAAAATAATTATTCTTTCTCTGCAGAGTGAACAGAGATTAGTTACCCAAGTGCTTACAGAAATGGACATTTCAGATTATTTTTCTAGTGAATTCATATTCCTGTTAATGATCCCATTTTTATTTTTATTTTTCTATTTTCACTTTAGAATCTGTGGCTTCAGGAGGCTGCTGCTGCTTTAAGCCTTTTATCCTCTTAGCCCCAGGCTGAGGACCTGCTGGGCAGGCCTGTAAGGAAAGCCCTGGCTGGGGCCCAGCGAGCCCTGCAGAGCGGACAGTGCCCCTGGGGAGCCCCGGGTGTGGGGGGCATGGGGCCTAGTCCCCCCACCCCCTGCACACAGGCAGGGTAGGAGGCCAGGGGAGTGCCGTTTTGCACTCCAGGCGGTTCCCACTCAGGTCTCTGAAGGATTGTGATGGGAACAGCAGGGATGCAGGTCTGTCCCCTGAGAGCCAGAGACCTTGGTTCTAATCCCATTTTTCCTGTGACTAGCCAGGTACGTGGCTGGTTACTCACCTCTGATCTCCGTTTCTCTGCTTATCCTGCAGGATCCTTGGCAGAAGTCACGAGGTAGCATTGGTACAACTCCTGGGGAAACGAAGGGTTCACTTTGCTGCCAGGGAGGCCTGTCTGTCCTCTGATTAAACTAAGACTGGGTGGGTGGGCAGACCTGAGTGTTGTGTGCCTCTGGCTTACCAGGGGCTCTGTACTCCCGCTGCCAACCCCAGCAAGGGGCCCCCTGCCCGTGGAACCCCGGACCACCTCTGTGCCCATTCTGGTTGGCCTCAGTGGGGGAGAGTCTGCTTTCCGTTCTCGTCTTTCTGTTCTGTTTCCCAGCTTGATTGAGATATAATCTCCATGTAACATGGTATGAGTCTAAGATGTACAATGTGACGATTTGATATACGTATATATTATGAAAGGATTATAACAAGAGGAATTAGCACATCCATCGCCCTGTAGAGCCACCCATGGGCATGTGTGTCTGTGAGGTGAGAGTGGTGAAGGACTCCTCTCTGAGCCACTTTCAAGTACACAGAATGGGGCAAAAGTCGGTTTCCCGTTGCTCGTGTGGAAAATAGTACAGTGATTAATACGAAGACAAGAGTAAACTGCTTCCAGTACTCACAACGGTGGACCGACTTTGGCCTCGCCCTGGGCTCACGCCTCATTGATGAATTATTTCTCCCCTAGAACCCTTTAAGAGATCCACACGGCCACACTGGCCTTGAACTCTACTTTCCACCCCTATTTCTTGATACGTGGGTCTCTCGTGTACATTCTACCTCTTTAGGGGCCAGTTTTAATTCCGTTCTGCCTGATTATACCCTGCCTCCCCTGTGCGGTGACGTCTTCATACTCTGAAGTGACCTTGCCCTTCATCTCATCTTCTCAGAAGCCCTGAGGGCCTCCTTGGGGTTAGAATTGTTACTTGTGAATCTGGCTTTGCAGGAGCTGTTTTGTCACTCACCTCTGTGTCCTCAGCTCCAGTCTTGGTCCCTTGTACCCAGCGTCGGTCAATTTGCAGTTGACTGGGATGAAGTGGCAAGAATGGGCCAGAGAGAAGCCATTCTGTTACTGTCACTTCACGGCGTTTTCATGTTTGGGCCCGTCATGCTCTTACATGCGTTATCACGTGCTTTTTGCGGCTGGCTCCTGTGTCTGAGTTGACCCCAATTTGAAAGATAACTTCTACGTCTTTGGAGTTTCATAGCCATGAGCTTCCATCCCAGTTCTCCTTCTAAGCCACAAGTCGGTGAGCAAGGTTCATCCTTTTTGGAACACCAGGTTCCTTGTAGGAATCATGGAGGAGATAACAAGTGTCTTTTATGAATATTCTGCAGGTAGTTTGTGGCCATGCAAGACAGTCACCTGGGATGGGGCCTGACTGACTCAGGCTTCTAAGAAACGGCAATTTCATTCTTACTCTGATGTTGTGGCTGTAACTGTTGGTAGTTATGAAGCCCCTGAAAGTAACAATGAGGTAACTTGGCCGTCTGTTGGTCAAAGGTCTTTTCTTACCATCTGATACCAATACACATCTAAGAATTCGGTGACATCCAAGGGTATAGGTACAATGGGTGGGAGGGTGAGTCAACCTTAGCAGTCTTGTGTTCTAACTGGGACCCTGCGCGCTGATTTGGTGGCCTTTCAGATCTTCCTCACCCTTTCTGTGTTGGCTTGCCGCTAGCAACACCTGGGTGAGTCCGCATTTTGGCAGGTGAGCACAAAAATAGCTTTAGAAAGACTCAGTGCTTGCCCTACCTGGGCCCTGGCCCAGGGGCTCCACGTGGCCTGGCCTGGGCTTCATCGACACAGCCGATTTTAAAAATGAGGAAACCCACACTCAGAGGTGTCTGGTGAGCTGCTCAAGGTCACCCACCACCCACGAGTAGCAGATCCGGGATCCAACACCCGGCCTGTCTGGGGTGAAAGCCAGCCCGCGGGGGTTCCGTCACATTTCTGTGCTACGCTTTGTCCCTGGCACCTGAGCGACCTGCGAGTGGCACCCGCTTCCCAGGCTGTCCCTTCCCTCCGACTGCTGGCGGCAGCGGATCTGGTCTTGTCAACAAAACACGTCCTCTCAGCAGAGCCGCCCGCCCCGCGGGGGGTTGCGCAACAGATTTTCTGGTCTGTTCCCAGTTGCCCATGTCCTTTCAAGCTGGGCAAGAAGCTGGGAGCCTCGTTAATCAAGCAGCACGCACGCGAAGACCATCAAAAGCTCCCTCGGATCCAGAGGGACGCGGGCAGCCACCTGTCGCGTGTCGACCGGTGCCAGGCAGGTGGGGACGAACCCTGTCCCCTGCTGGCCCTTGAGGAGGAGCCTGCGTTTTACCTGCCAAGGGAGCCCGCGCCAGCTGCTCTGCCGAGAGCACCTGGGCCCGTGGCCACGGGGGCCGATTGCACAGCCCGCCTGGGCTGACTCTTTAGATGGGACCACAGGTCTGCCAGGCAGTGCCACCCAACGCAACAGACGAGATGCAGGGACGGGAGGCCCGTCCGAGCCCCCACGGCTCAGCAGCTGTGATTTTTATGCACAGCATCTCCAGTGAGGCTACGTGGGTTGCTCTCTGAGTTCCTAAGAAGCTGCCTGTCTGGACAGGGGCCTGTGTCTGTGAACAGTTCAGGGCTGACGTGTAGGAACAACACCCATCATTTATTGGAGCCCATTGATTTCTGTTCCTATCAGCTCCAGACAGTCACGGGCAGGCTCAGTGGCAAGTGAGAAAAGGGAAGTTCAGGGAGTTTACGTGGTCTTCAGTCGCCGCAGTAAGTGTCATGGCTGTTAATGCCACTGCGGGTTTGTTCTGGCGTCTGGACGAGGGGACCAGGGGAGGAGAGATGCGGACGTTGTGTTTAGATTCCACATCCATGTGAAAAGGGCCCAGGCCTTGTATCGGTCCTTCTTCCCATCACCTCAGAGGGGAGTTATCCCAGGAGCCTCATTAGTGCTGTTTTACTTAATGAGGTGTCTCTCAGACTTAAAATAAGATATTTCTGGAAGGCGTGATGGTTTGAGCTGTACCCCCAACAGTGACTTTCTTAGAATTGCTCCAAATCGCTCATTTACTGACTCTGTTCAGGTTTCGTGTTTCTTTGGGTTAGAAGGCTGGTGGTCATGTGGGGAGAGGGCAGTGGCGGTGTGCTGATGAATGCGCGAAACTGGCCTGAAAAGAAGAGGCGACCCGAGGGGGACAAGGGACACCCCGCAGCACGGTGGGGACTGCTATGTGCAATGCCGCAGCTCTGGAGATGGCTTGTGAGACTGTCACGATCCCCTCACGCTCCGTCCTGCCGGCAGGAATGAGTATTTTTAGGCAGGTGTGTTACCTGACAAAACCTTCGGTCTCTGTAAGGAAGTCGGGGGATGGATTATGGATTTTGAGCTGACAGTTACCGGCTCTTCCCGATCACCCCGGAGATGGGAACGAAGGACGGAGGAGGGTGACCGCTGTGAATTCGTGTGTATCATGAATGCGATAATGACGTGGAAAGCCTGTGTGCATTGGTTTACTGTTGCTGGTGTAGTAAGTTGCCACTCAGTTAGTGGCTTAAAACAGCATAAACGTGTTATCACCTGGCCACCCTGGAGGCCAGGAGCCAGCTGTCTGCAAAGCCAGCATCAGCTGGGACTGACTGCAACAACCCTCTCGCTTCCCCTTCCGCCTCCTTCTCTCATGTGGAAGGACCCTTGTGAGGACACGGGCCACGCCCAGGCCACCCAGGACCGTCTCCTGACACCAAGGCCAGCTGATTAGCGGCCTCCCTTCATCTTCTTCATCGGTGCCAAGGACAGAGATGGAAATGTCTTTGGAAGGGTCGCTGTTCTGCGTCCCACATTGTGACGGGGCACACTTCCATGTCTCTCCTGGCCACGGGCGAGAACAGAGAGTGACTATCTTTGTGACTGTTTCTCCAAAGGCGCCCTGAGCAGATCCGGACGATGCAGCCTTTCAGCAGGTTGTCACAAGCTGCCCACCCCTGCTTAGCTCCTCTGCTCTGTCTGACCCGAGTCCTTTCCCACACCGGCTCCCCCCACCGGCCCCTCCTCCACCCACCAGCACCCAGCGCACCTTTCTTCACGGGTTCCTGACAGGCCCCCGCTGGAAGGAGGTGCCTCTGCATAGAGTTCAGAGAGGTTCCTCATGGTGTCATCAGTTCATTTTGGAGGTTCGCTTATGAATATTACTTCACAACTAGGTGTTACACGTTTACAGATTTCGCCAACCCTAGAGGTTAGCTTTCTCATGTTGCAGAAAGAAAGGATGGAAAAATGCACCAGAGATTCCCTGAAAGAATCCAGCGCGATCGTGTACGTCACGAGTGAGCTGGTGGATGGATTGATGGCCTGGCCTCAAGTTCACGTCAAATGGGAGAGGCTTTGGCGTTCCGTCTGACCAGGCCAGAGCCCCGTGGACAAGCCTCCTTGAAATGTGTTTCTTTTCAACGCATTCTTATAAAACCATCCGCAGTTCGAAATGATGAACAAGTCCTGGAAGCACCGTTCAGCGGCGTCTGGGTTTTCAAGGAATAAGAACTCAGACGGTCGTTTGGAATTGTTTGGAAGAGGGTGTTGATTTACGCAACCCCATGTGACTCCTGAAAGGTTGAGGGAAAACTTTACCTCCAGCGTGAGAGTTCTGTTTGCCTTTCGCCGGCCTCACTGCTTTGGATAAGCAACCTGATGTCAGCGGTGCCCGGTGTTTTATTTGGCTGGCAGGTGAGAGGATGCTTTCTTGCAGAGCATTTATGGAGGACCGCCCCGGACCGCGTCCACGAACGTCCCGCTAACACAGGTGGGCGGCTCGGTGACATCTGATACATCGTGAGCACGGCTGGAGCTGTTCCCAGCACAGTCTGAGCGAAAAGTGATGCGTAGCCTCCGGCAGTGATTGACCCATTTTATGTTCAGAGAAGACGCTGTGGGGAGATCCCAGCCCATGGTAGAGATGGCAGAGCGTGGGGGCTGTGGTGGGGTTTGTGTCTCTTCCCGGAATGGTGGCATTTTTGAAATGTGTAGTTTTTTTATTAAACACTAGCAGGGCCATTTGGGGTTCGTACAGATCAGAGTTTGGTGGCTACTGGCCGGTAGAAGTCAGCCTGCACATGGCGCGGTGTCACAAGAGGATGGGCGCTGGAAAGGGGACCGGCGGGTTGAAAACATGGTAGAGGAATGCTCCAGGGATGGTACCTGGCAGCAAACCAGAAGGAGCAGCTCAGGGGACAGAGGGAGCCTCCTGCCGGCAGGTGCTTGGGACCACTGTCTAGAAACGTCCACGGTGCCCTGCGACTTTCAGGGTGTGGTCTTCAGCAGCCTGTCCTTTGCTCTTCTCTCAGGTATTACCAGATCCGCGTGGCCTTGAAGGTGCCCTCCAGGATCCCGCACAGATTGAGCGCATCGGTGGCTGGGCAGACAGGTGAGACGGAGGACAGCGGGGTGCTTGCAGCCAGCGGTAAGCCTGCGTTGATGGCGGTGCGCCGGGGCCGAGGGCGAGGTGCAGGAGCCCTTTGGTGCCTTCCTGTCGGAAGCTGGGGGAGTGCACTTTGGACATGGAGACCCGCTGCCGGTGTGGCCGGTGTGGCCGTGTATGTGCATTGTTGCGAGGAAGACCTGGCTGAGGATGTTGTCCCAGGAGACCTGGCCCTGTGGGATAAAGCGGGTCTGAGGGTGTTGGCTAAAGTCAAGCCAGGGAGGACGCAGGTGGAAATGGCACAGGGCAGGGGCAGGGAGAGGAAGCACGGGTGGCACTTGCCATGCGTGATGGATCGTCGAAGTCACAGCTCGGGAGGCTGAAAACAATCCAGGCCCAAACTTGGGGAGGCTGGCATACTGGTGGGGGTCCAGGGCTCCCAGCAAGTATTCAGTGTGAGGGAGTTCGGAGCCAGAAACGTAGACCCCTTTCCCTAAGTGGTAAGCTACGGGCCTTGAGGTCCTATTCTAGTTGAGGTGTTTACCGGAGTACGTTTGGGACAACGTGGACGTCAGCCAGGCTGGGGGGAGAGAGGCAAAGCAAGGAGACGAAAAGAGGGAACCTTGGAGACTCCGATTCTTGTTAACCGTGCAGGTGGCACTAGCCAGGAACGCTGTGCAAATTAAATTGAGGAGCGATGAGAGTTTTGGTTGCAGCCCCCCTTTTAGCTTGGCTGTAGACAGTCCGTTGTTGGCAACGGTAGTTTGGTGGGTAGAATTGCACACACTTCGTTCATCCCCGCACGTGGAGCGTGGGTGCTCAGCCCCACCTCGGGCCAGGTGTGCGAGGTGCGGGGCGGGTGGAGCCGGCAACCTAGGTCACTCAGAGGAGATCCGGGCAAGGAAGGCTTGTGGGAATCAGGCCGACATGAGCCTGTGCTCTAGAAAAAGATGCTGGGCTCCAAGGTGAGGGTTCAGTAAGAGTCAAGCTGCCGAATTCCCAGGCTGTTTCTTTTCTTCCGCTCTCCTCCTCTCTCTGGGGAAGAAATCGGGCCCCCGAGACGCTGGTCACCTGCCCTCCGGTGTCCTGCGTCCATTCGGGAAGCCTGTGGCCCTGGCTCTGCTCTGGCCCGTGCTGTACCCCCACCCATCCCAGTGGCTGCCTGAGAAAGCTTGTGAGCTTAGCTGAGGAGGGGTTGGGACTCCTTGGGTGACCTTGGACAATGACCACTTTGCGCTTCCTTTCCTCACCTGAAAAGTGAGGGTACAAATGAAAGTGTGATTTACATCTCACAGAGGTTATGTGGGTGGAGGAGCCAGGACGGGAAGTGGCCCCAGGTAGGTGTCCCGTCAGCCTGACCTGCGAGTGGTCCTTGGAGCAGGGCTGCTGCAAGGCCAGCGGGTCCTGTGTTCCTGGAGGGGGGGACAAGGACTCAGGGGGGACACCAGGAAGTCACCTGGGACTAACGCGCTGCTGATCTGATGGAAGCCAACCGCAGGCTGATGGGGACTCCAGTCCTGTGATTCGGTAGCGTGACAGCATGTTGGGCCTCGCTGGGAGCTGTCAGGCCCTGGCTGGAAGAACAGGGGGCTGTGGGGTACCCCAAGGCTGGCAGAGCCCAGCGAGCAGCCTGGGGAGGAAAGACAAAGACAGACCCATACAGAGACAAAGAAAAAACCATGAAATCCAGTGGCGGACACAAGCTGTTTCTTTCTTGGTCTAGTTGGACACAAGATAATTAGGAAGCGCGCGGTGCACCCTTGGGTCTCCCAGGAGCGCAGCATTTCGAGCAGAAGCCTAACACAGAGGCCAGCAGTCATGACAGTGACGGTCACTCCCTGGGTCGGGACTGGACAGCATTGCTGATTGCTTCCTCGTAATGGACTTCCTATTCTATTATTTTGTTAGGTATCGCTGCATTGTGAAGGTCTGCGAACCTTAATGGCTTAAAACAGTGATTGATTCTTTTTTCCATTTAACCTGCATTGTATTTCTTCTTCATTACCCTTTAGCTCCCTGAGATCCCCTCCCCCAGCAATCACCACACTGCTGTCCACATCTGTGAGTCCTTTTCCCTTTTTCCTCCGTCCCTCCACCCCTGTCCCTTCCTGCAGCAGCTGTCACCCTGCTTTCCATCTACAAGTCTGTCCCCTTTTACCCGTTAGCTCAGTTCGTTCATTCAATGCCACGTGTGAGTGAAATTGTGTGATTTGACTGGTGGGCACCGCCAGGCCCTCATGGGCTGCTTTCTGCCGCGGGCTCAGTGGAGGGCGGGCATGTATGATGATGTGTTCCCTCCGAGGTCCGTTCCCACTTTTGGGGGCTGGAGGGTCAGAGGGAATGAGGGAACCCTGGGCTTCTGTCCCCGTTGGGTGGTCTGACTTCTTGCATGCGACTCAGTTCTCCAGGAAGGGGAAAGAAGAAGATTTCAGGCCTCTTAAGGGATAAGCCGGAAACTGGCACAGGACCACTTCCCCCACATTCCGTTGGTGAAGGTCACTGGAGAGGCTGGTGTGGCTTCCAGGGGAGGGGGACCCTATTCCACCCTCTGCATGTACAGCAGTGGGAGGAATCTCCAGCCATCAGTAGGCAAATGCCCTACTGCCTGCAGGCATTTCTGAGTTAAAGATATATATATATATATATCTATAAAGTATATGATTAGACAGTGACGTACAGTCCATTGACAAAGAACCAGAAAGAGTCAAATTACTTGGGCTCTAAGGACGTCTTTGACATTCATCAGTCGAAGGGTTTCCTGAGACAAACCGTTGAACGTGGTGTGTTTGCTCTATTCCGTCCGACATGAAAACAGGAAGTGCCGACTGTGTGAAGAGAGGCAGAGCGCGGCAGTGGGGAGGGCTTCCGGGTCCATTTCCTCCCCGGATACATCTCCGCTGGGCAGGTTGGGACGAGCGATTTAACTGGCGTGTCCCTCAGGCTCCTCCCGTGGGCAGTAGTGGGCGGGCGGCAGGTTTATGGTTGGATGGAATGACTTTGGCTCGGAAATGGTTGGAACGGTGCCGGTTCATAAAGACCGTGAGGTGGATGAGGTGCTGCTGCTCACACAGCAGTCGTTGACTAAGAGGGTTTTGCTGGTCCCTGGCCCGAGGGGCTGCCTTCCTGACCTGGAGGAGCCCAGACTTTGGGGGACAGAAGTGTCCCATGAAAGCAGCAGACGTGGAAACAGACGTGGGGTCTCCAACAGAGCCCGCAAGGGCCAGGAGAAGTGGCCGGGCCGGCAGAGGTAGGAAGGGCTAGACCTGGGCGGAGGCAACACCTTGACCCACGTCCCCAGGACCTGGACGGAGCAGCGCCAGGGAGTTGGTGTTTATGGGACGGCAGGTGGCGGGCGGGAAGGATGGGCCGAGACGGGAGGAGAGACTGTGGGTTGGGAGGCCCTGCTGGGCCCTGCGGGGCCGCGTGGTTCACCTCCAGAGGCGCAGCCAGACCCGTGAAAGCTCTCGGACAACAAAAACCCAGCACCCTTCAAACCCAAGATGTGGTCCCATAAATTAACAGGCAGAATTCAACACTCTGGTTCTCCTTTTCTTACGTCCGTGTTCTGGCAGCCACGTTCCATGGAGGCTCATGTCGGGGACACGGGTGATGGACCCGTGGCTTCTCCGGATGCAAACCCATCCCTCGTTGCTTTTCCAAGCTAGAGGTTTACGATTTGAGCCTGTGACCAAATCACGATTCCCGGGTGAAATGTAGCCATGATCCGCATACCACCGTGTTGTCCTTTTCAGCACGTTAAAAAGGTGACCTGGGGGGAGGTGCCTCTGGAAATGCAGGATTGGTTCTCGTCTGAGTTAGCTGTCCCTCTAGAACAGAGCATGACAGGCTCAGAGCTCTCACCAGCCAGGAGCCTTCCTTCCCCGGTGCTCTATCTAGAAAGATCCCAGCCCCTGCGTTGCAGAAGAGACACTCATGGGAGCAGGGGACCTGCTCTACACTACAACTGTGACAGGCCTCAGACCTGCTTGGGGAACGGGGGAGGGGGGGATGGCATAGAAAGAGGCCCCCTGTGCAGACGTAGGAGCAGTGGGGATCCCACGGCCTTCATGCTCGGGGTGAATCTCAAGGCCACGGGGTCTCGCGCCTTCCCAAACATAGAAAAGTGTCCATCACCGAGTACGGTGCCTGATCCACAACCCAGACGAGTGAACGTAGCTGCTGTTGTTACCTGCTCAGCAGAAAGCTGGATGTGGACCCCTGGCGGCCGGTGCTGGGAGCCCACAGCGGTGTGCCCAAGACTAAGGTGGCAAGAGTCAAGCAGGCCACCTGACATCACACGTGGCTGATGGAGTGAGGCTGCCCAGGAAGGGTGTGGCCGCAGCACTGGATGGGAGGGTGCAGCCTGAGGGGCGGAGGGTGGGATGCCACTGAGGCTGGGACCAGCAGGGCGCGCTGCTCCGGGTTTGTGCCGTGCTTCTGGGCACCTTGGCCTGCAGGAAGGACGACCGTGAGGCTCCCATATTGTGGCCATAGTCAGGCACCCTGCAGAGATGGTTCTGAAGGTCCAGGTCAGAGCCAGTCTGCACCTGTCCCTTGAGGGTGGCTGAGCCGAGGCCTGTGGGCAGCCGGTGGTGGCCCTCAGGGGACTGTGCAGCATAGACGGGGCAGAAGAGGGCGAGGCCTGCGCTGTTCCTTCATCCAGGCTGATACGGCACTCGGAGATTTCATTTTGTGTCTCAATACGTGAATGTCACCCATGGGATACACGAGGTCTATCCTGAACGTATCGGCCTTATCAACTATTTTACTTATATTGACATCGGCTCTGTACTTTCGGGGACAGACCTAGTATATATAGACATAGCTATACACAGGTATATCCATACGCATAATAATTTCATGACACGCACACAGGTAAATATGTGTGTCATTGTTTCAAACACTCTATAGGTATCAGTATTTATATGTACAAACACATACACGTGCACGTGTGTACAATCGGCTCCAGTCAGTTCTGACGCTCTCGGGCGGGAAATGGTACCAGCCTGGTCCCTGCGAGTCACCCCCTTCACAAACCGAAATGCACCCTTGTCCTCTTTCAGAAAATGCCATGGGGTCGAAAAACTCTGTGCTAGGAAAGGGACGATGACCAATTGTGTATCCATGATTACAAGTCACCGTATCACATCGACCGGCGATACAAAGCTGAATGATGATGAAAACGTGAGGGCTCAGGAAAGAACCCTGAAGGAATTTAAAATGCGCCCCTCCTTGCCTCCGTTCTGGGGGTCTCCGAGTACGGATTCCTTTCTCTCCTCAGGTCGGGGTCGGAAACACGTGGCCTGTCCTGTCTGCGAATCAGCGTGAAGGGGGCTTAGCCCTGGCTCTTTCCCCGTATGAAAATGGTGCGGAGCGGTGCTCGTAGGTTTTTGCAGCCTCCTCCTACTAGATGTTCAGAAAAACGGTGCTTTGCCTTATGGGGGTGATCAATAAAGCCAGGCCTTGGGGGGCAGGAACTGTTCCAGCTTTTTGAGACTGTGTTCAGTGATGAGGCACAGGACAGCCACCTGCCTGTCTTTGCTCCGCAACACGGGAGGGAGGACCCGCGCCGCGAATTGTGGAAACGGGTAAAAATCACCCCGATTAGCTTTAGTCATGTTTTGAGGGGTAATTTCCATTTCCATTAAGTGGAAGCTTTTAAGAGTTTCACAGCCTAGGGGCGGGGAGGGACCTTTGTTCTTCAGAGGGATCAATCTCATTTCTTTTCAGGGCCCATTAACGTGCACCTAAATGTCAAAAATGCCTGTTTTCATGCAGACTATTAAGCAGGTAAAACACAGGCGCTCCCAGGCGGGGAGGACCCACCTGGGGCCCACGAAGAGGGGCAGGCTGGTTGGAGGGGGGCCTGAACAGGGGGGACTCAAGGACGCCTCTGGCCCCCACCAGCACCCGGCGCCGCAGCCCATTCACCCGGACTCCCTGCCCAGGCCAGGGGTCTGCGGGGCCAGTGGGGCCAGCGACCCAACATCTCGGGCGGAGGCCCCCTTGGTCACTTTCCCTCGCACTGGAAATGGCACTGTTCCGCCTGCTTGACCCCCAGGGTCCCCCTTCTCCAGCAGGTGTTCTCCTGTTTCCTCTCTGCCTCTCTTCTCCTGCTCCCTCCATGCACGTCAAAGGCCTCTTGCTTCCTTCCTCACCTTTCAGCCCCTCTGTTCCACGGGACCCACGGAGAAAGTTCATGCGGGTTCCCAGGGCCACCTCCTGCCCGTGTCAATCTGCTAATTTCCCAGTTATTGACTCTGAGCCCCTTCTCACTGCCTGTGCACCCAGCACTGCTTCTCCCGGACCATTCCCTGCCCACACCCCTGCCCCAGGGCCGCTGGCAGGCGCGGGCACCCGGGGCCACTTTGGAGGGCCCGCCAGGCTCCCGGAGGACAGGGGGAAGTGAGAGTAAGGGTGAAAAAGGGAAGGGCACCGAAAACAGCTTGAAGGAGGAAGATCACGCTCCACGTGCCGTGTTTGTATCAATTCGCCACCTAGTAGGTGGCATTACGGCATTGTTTTTATTCTTGTCCTTCTGGTTTTTAATATCTTCCCAATGAACGTGGGTGCCTTTTGCAATCGGGGGAAACGCACCCAAAGAATCTACCTGCCTCATGAGAGAAGCAGGGGCTGAGAGCTGCTGGGGGTCCTTGCTGCGTTGCCCCCTAGGCCCCCCCAACCCCATTCCTGCCTGCAAGGCTCCCGGGCCACCAGCTTCGGTCTTTTCTTGACGGAAGTGAACTCCCCCGAAAGGAAGGTCGGGCCATCTTTCTCCTCTCCTCCGGTTTTCTTTCTGAACACGTCTCTTTCCAGTCTCGCTGTCCGCATGTAAGGAGAACAGAGATGACTCGGCCACTTAGGTCCTTTATTTTTATTTGTCGTGAGTATATTGTCGCATTCTTGATGCTTGGTGTTAAAGCCCTCATCATTTTCCATTTCGCGAAGGTGCTGTGACGTGTCTGACCATTTCCATTAGGTTGACAAGTTTGAGGTCAAGGCCGTTTCTGTGAAGCTACGTGAGGATGAAATGAACATTTTCTGCCTACGTCCCAGCAGGGCCTTTGGTGCCTTAGACGTGCCCCACCGGAGTCCCACGCCTAGTTAATGAGGATGCATTTAGATGACTGTTTTTAAAAAAAGATTTTATTTATTTTTAGAGAGGGGGAAAGGGACAGAGAAAGAGGGGCAGAGAAACGTCAATGCATGTAGCATACCCCTAACTGGGGACCTGGCCCGCACCCCAGGCCTGTGCCCTGTCTGGGAATCCAACCTGCAAACCGAAGGCGCTCTATCCACTGAGCCACACAGCCAGGGCTAGGTGACCTTCTGAGGACCACGTCCTTCACTAAGGCTGGCTCTTCTTTGTATCTAAATATAGCCACCTTGATCCAGGCACTTCCCAGCCAGCTTGTTTGTTGAGAGTCAGGTGAGTATCAACTGGCTCAGACCAGCTAGTGCATCTTATGAGAAGTTCCACGTAGCGCACAGCTGCTGAGCCCTGCAGATCATGAGGGCACAGAGCGGGCTGGGGAGCTGGGCCCTCCCATCACAGGCAGCGTCGCAGACTGAGGAAGGGGTTGGGGGCCTCACAGGAGGTTGGAATCCCAGCTCAGCCCTGGGCTGTGCACTCCTGCTCCCTGCCTTGACTTCAGACTCCATAAAACGTTAGCAGGAGCTTGGACAGGTCCACGGGCTGCGTTGCCTGAATCCCGTGGTAGGATGTCTTCACCAGTGACCCCTTAGCTTGGACTCGAGGAGGGGGAGGGGGAGGGGAGCCACTTGAGCAGATGTGGCCCCGCTCGCCCTGCCTTTCACCACCGGGAACTGGTGCTGTTGGCCAAGAGGGTCCGACACTTAGAGACGAAGGTGAGAGAATGACAGGAAGAGAGAGCCCCCTGCAGGTGCTGCTATACGAGGAGAGCCCCTAGTGCCCTCAGCAGCCTTCCACCCCCATGTGCCTGGGGCCTCGTCCTCTGGTGCGGCTCCCAGCGGAGCTGACACCCTCCCTCACCAACGGCAGTGAAACCACACGGCCAGGCAGCCAGAGGGCCTGGTGCACAGTAGGTGGTCAACAAGCGTGCAATCCCCTGAGCAGGGCAGACAGAGCAAAAACACGCTAATTGCTAAGTGGAGGCCCCTGGTGGGGGTTAGCTGGGTCCCCCAGCACATTCTGGAGGGCAGGACCGGTGAGCCAAAGCTGTGGGGTGGGCAGACCAAGGGTCACACCTGAGCAGAGCTTGGCAACTGTGGACTGAAGGAGCGAGTGAGTGAATGATCCACGCACCCCTGGCTCCATCCGTGGTCTGTGGATTAGCCCTGCAACAGGTCTGACGGGCAAGGACGAGGCAGGCACTGTTGTTTATGTTAGGTGGCGTTTTATGGCAATTACACACTCGTGTGTCTGATGCCGGCGGCTCGGACAACCTGCAAGGTTCCACCTGCTTTGCAAGGGATACTTACAAGGTTTGACTGACAGTTGAAAAGCTCTGTGCTGCCGGCTGAGCTGATAGTCTGTTATTTTTGAAAAGGAAGTAGAGGTTTTACCCACAAAGGAACTGGACATGCGGCTAAGGAATGAGGCATAATGAGAGGCTGGGTAGGAGGGTGCGGAGACAGGGGTGGGCCAATGTGGGGGTGACTCCGTGTTTTGTGTTCGTGGATATTTGATGCTCCAGGCCCGCCGTTTCGGGTGCTCCTCCGGCCTGGATGGGCTCGCATGTAACAGGAAGGAAAGCCAGGTTACTGCAGACCCACTGTGTGCCAACAGCTCCCCAGCTCCACAGGGTTGAGAATTTTCTACATGTGTTGCAGGAAAAATGCCCTTCAGGGGATTTTATAATTTGGTGCTTTGATTTCTAGGAATTTTTTTTTTTTTTTTTTTGCTTTGCTCCTGTCACAGAAGTATTTTGATGATCAGCATGGGGCTGTGTGCCTCCCTTCTCTCCTCCTCATATAGAGGAAATGAATGATCAATCCGTGTTTTCCCGCAACGGATCAGACATTCCCCCAGGTTGGGGAGCGAGCCCCTGTTTGGGGAGCTTTATAAAGGAGATGCGGTCAACATTTCTGGGCACGCCTCCTGTCCAGGAAGAAAATGACTCGTAGATCTCAGTTTTCAAAACCGCATTGCAAGGTGCCCATTTCGGCTTCCACCAGTGGTTAATGAAACTATTTCCCACGCCAACCTGGGAGGGTAAAATCAAGTGTCTGGTTCAAGTTTGCATTTCCTTAAGTAGGAAGGAGGCAGACCGTCTTTTCAAGTCCTGCTTACCTGCTTTTATTTCCCTTTTATGAATTGCCCATTTACAACCTTTATTTCCTTTGGATAATTTGCTCTTCAGTGATGTAATTTTCTTTCCTACCTTCCTGCCAGATGTAATTTTGAGAGCAATTCTTGGATACATCACACAGAAAATAAGTTCCCTGTAGACTGGTATTTAGCTTTGTTTTTAGGATATTTTTAGCAAAAATTAATGTTCACCTTTGAAGTCTGATGTATCAAAGCTTTTGCCTATTAGCTGGCTTTCCTACTCACGCAAATGTAATTTACTCTTCCCACCGGGAGGTTGTAACTGATGTTCCATGTGTAGCAGGAGAAACTGAGGCTGAGGGAGGTTGATGGCAGGGTCAGGACTTGTCTATGCAGCTGTTTAATCTTACTGTCATTTTGCATTTGAGACATTGCCCCGTGCTGCCACCGAGCCTCCAGGCTCCCAAGTTAGCGACGCCCCAGCCCCTCTCTGCTGTCCTGCCTGTATCTCCATCTGTGACTAGACACCTTCATTAACAGGCTTTCCCTACTGGAGTCTTTTCATCCCTTTAGGTTGTCCTCTGGAAAAGCCAGTGCAGGTGCATTTGATGATTTGCCCTTCGGGTTGCTGTGTACGGAGTTACACACTGAGATGCAGTGGTCCACACCGGGGTCTAACTGCACCACCATTTTGGGGTCTCATGAAAAGCAATGGCATGAGTGAGTAGAGGATGGGGTGGTCCGTGGTTGGGCGAGGAGTGATTGAGCCGGTGAATGGACCCAGGGGCACATACATAGATGGATCAATAGATGGATTCTGGATGGATGGATGGATGGACGGACAGATGGGTGGACGGAGAAGTGGATGGGTGAATGGATAAATGGATGGATGGATGGATGGATAGGAGGATGGGTGAATGATGGATGGGTGGGTGGATAGGTGAATGGATGGGTGGATTGTGGGTTTGTAATAACACCAGGACAGCTCTTCTCTCCACAAGCCTGTCCTCTCTGGTCCATGAATACTGTCCCTTTTGCCTCAACAAATTTCAAATATCTAAGCCCATTCCCATGTGTTAGCCCCTCTGCCTGGGGTGGCCTTAACTTTCTAAGAAGTGAAAATCCACTCATCCTCTGGTTCCCAGACTGTGGGATCTGTGTTCAGCTCCTAGAGTAGGCCCTCCATGCTTGGATGGAAGAAAGAGATACTTCTTTCCTCCACTGAAGGTGGTGCCAATAGAGACCGACTTTGGAACAGCATCTGCATCCATGATGTGTCCTATCCTTCCTTCTGTCCCCACCTGGTGCCACATGTCCCTCCTGCTCTTACCATGGGCTCCGAGGGCCAATGTCCTGAGCCCTTTGTTGCTCCAGGAGAGCTGCGTCCAGCCTCGCTTTGGACACTGTTCTGCACGGCCTGTCGTGGCCTCTGAAACTTCAAGTTTAATAGCTCATGAACCTGGCTGGTGGTACAGTGGATACAGGCACCAGCCTGCGAACCCAAAGGTCGCTGGTTCGATTCCTAGCCAAGGCACATAACCAGGTTGCAAGCCAGGTCTCCTGCAAGGTCTGTGGCTGGAGGCAGGTGAAAAGCAACCACACGTTGATGTCTTTCTTCCTCTCTAAAAATGATAAATAAAATCTTTAAAAATAAACAGCCCATAAAAATGATTGTTTTCATTACTAGACCACCAGCCCCACCCCCCACCCCAAATCAAGTGTTCCACATTTCTGTTTCCGTCGTTTTTATATTCATGGCATTTATGACATCACCTCCGAATGATACTCGAGGGCTTCTTTTTCTTTCTCTTACTACAGTGTCAGGCCTCTGAGGAAAGAAACTCTAGCCCAACTGCCCAGTATCGCCCCGTTGTACACGGGGCTTATGTGGTGACTTGCTGGCTGGCTGGGCAGATGGCAGGATGAACATACGAGTGACGAGAATTTCCCTTCCCTTCCAGTCGGGACTGAGAAGCACCTTCCTTCCCCCGAAATGCTGCTCTGGAGCCCGACCTGAGCGCCGGTTCCGGTATCGATTGCTTCAGTTTGGAGAGGTCCAGGCCGATGGCGGGGCGGTTGAGGGCACAATAGAAGCCGGGGCGCCTGAAAACCAACCGCCTTGTTTATCTCCCTTGAGGTCAATGTGCTTTGCTTCAGGCATCCGAATGGGCGCGATTGGCTGACCCGGATTCCCACGGATCAATAGCAGTGGCACTAATCAATGTCCACTGACGGTGCGGGGGCCAGAGCGAGCGCGGCTGCTAGGAGAGAAATGTCTCCGATCCTGTTTTCAGAGGAGGGACCGAGTCTCAGGGAGCTGAGAGATGAGGAGCACCGAGAAGCGGGGTGTCTCCGGATCGGGGCTGCAGGGCCGCAGTCCTTTTTGATTTTTCAAACGGACCGCTTGTCTCCTCTGCGTTTCTCTGATATTTCTTCGTCATGACCTCGGAAGTAGGAAATTATTTTTCTTAATTTTAAAGGGCAATGGGCTAATGGCTTTATACTTCTTTTCCAAGTTAGTGTTTCTTTTTAAACCCACGTTCAGCACACGTCCAGCAAGCAGTTACGTGCTGTCGGTGCCGTAGGCCTATGTGAGTGAGAAGAACGTAGCTGTCATAGGGGACCTGGTCTAATGCAGGAGGCACCTTTATTCAGGGAGCCCCAGAGAGTGCCCCCAGCCCACATCGTGATGCTCGGAGATGCCGTGTGTGGGGAGAGCCGGCAATCTCAGGTTTGGGCATTTAGGGAGATTAAATAACATTTCCAGGAAGAGAGATACCTGAACTGAGAGCTGAGGGTGAGCACGTCACTGGGTCCCCAGCGAAGGGAAGCAGCTTGTGGGCAGAGGGGACAGCATGGGCAAAGGTGCTGTGACAAGGAAGGGCAGGCAGGCCCGACGGCTGTGGAGCAGCGACCAAGGGCGTCTGCGTGAGAGATGAAGACAGAGAGGGTGAGGGGCAGGGACAGAGGCAGATGGGCTTTGAGGACTATCTTAGGACTGTTTGTCTTTTTCAGTCTTTATCCTAAAAGACATGGGCAGCTACTGAAGGGTTTTGGCCCATGCTTGATTCTTCCGTGTGTTGAGAAGATGCTTCTCTGGACAGAGGGTGAGAAACAGCCTGAAGGAGAGGGGGTGGGTTGAGTGGAACGAAGTCCTCTGTGGGGTGCAGGTGGGGCGAGGGACACGTGGGTGGGTGGGTGGGTGCTGGAGGGGCACAGGCTGCCGAGGTTCACCTGGAGGTGACGGTCACGCGTGGCTCAGATGTCTGGCTCATAGGATCACACACAACAATAAGGCACGTTGGGAGAGAATCCACCTTTTTGGCTCTTTTCTCCTAGAGGCAGTGTGAAAAATTTTAAACATGTTCAATGTGGGATGCCTTTGAAAATCCAGGCAGGAGACTTCCAGCAGTCGGCTGAAGATAGAGGTCTTGAAGTTGGAGGAAAAGTGTGCGTGAGAGACACACATTTCAGGAGCGGCTCCGAGCCGCATTCAATTTATGTGCAGAACTGGGAGAATTCGCCACGTGGGCCTGTTGATGGCACTCAGGGGAGGGCTTGCATTCTGGGTGGAGGAGAAGACCGTCCACCTGCCTCCAGCAGTAAAACCATCCAGGGAGGGGGGGTGGGGGGGACCCTGGGAGCACAGTGAGCTGACTTCCCAAGAGGTGACTGTGATAAGCAGCAGAGAAGAGCTACCAGAGTCGAGAGGGAAACGGGGGTTGAGGGAAGAGGCTGCTTCTGGGGAGGAGTCTTAACCCCCCACCCCTCTCCCCACAGCAGAAAACTGCCGAGAATTCAAGCACCAGGTAGGCTAACATTGTCTTTAGAATCTTAGTGACATGCGTGGCATGGGTCACCTCGCTAGGAACCCTCTGGTGGTGATAAGGGGCCAGGAGCCAGAATTTGGGGGCTTGGAGAGTTATTCACTCTCCAGGGACAATGAAGATGTGGAGACAGCCCGTGGAGATGTCCTTTGGGTGAGCTTCGTCATTAAGGGGAGGAGGGAGGTAGAAGCAGCTAGAAGCGCTGTGCACTTGGGCTTCTGCCAGGGTTGTGGACCACGGGGAAGGGGCGTCATTCTGTGACGCAACTGCTCTGGGGGTATGAGATGAGGGTGTGAGAACATTCAAGGAAGCAACGAAGTGAGCAGCGTCTGAGGGGATGACAAGAAGAAAGCTTAGTGGGAGGGAATGTCAGAGGAGAATGTTCAGAATGTGTTTACAGGTCACCCTCTCTGAGCAAGCACTGTGCAGGGACCTCTGAAAATTAGCGAAAACATAACCAGGTCTGATGGGAAAGAAGCTTGTTGTAGGCAAAGTAGATGCCACTAGGAGCCAATTCCCCCAGGCAGGAAAGCAAGGCGTTAGAACATTGAGCCATAGCGTTTCTTCATAGCAAACCGCAGACATTCATTCTCACCGTCCGATTTGGTGCTCACGACAGCCCTGAGATGAAGGGTTATCGCTCTGTTTTGCAGAAAGCAACGTGATGAAAGGAACATCATGGTTCTGGTAATAGGGGAAAATCTAGACACTAACCTGAGCCTCTTGGGGTCCCCCCTTGGGGCCCGGGGGTCTCCAGAAGCTCCCTAGATCGCTCAGGTCATCCTGCTGCATCTCTGTACTTGACCCACTGTACCCAGCACCTACAGAGGGTTAGAAGGGAAACTTCCACTTGTGAGACTACCGACATTTATTCACAGAACTCTAATGGCCTTTTTCAACCACAGGGACTACCTCAAGTCTCCAGGCCTGCCCAGGCCCTGGGATTATCACTGTTTTTGACGCGTGGAGCAAGAGCGTTTGGGGGTGTGGGCAGCATCTTGTGAGTGCTGAGGGTGTCCAGGAGTAAACGTGTGGGCGGCAGAGGTGCGAACATCCGCTCGAAGCTGTGGTAGTCGGAGGGGGCTTGCTGAAAGCGGGAGTGGTTGAACGAGACTAGCAAGAGGGGGACGGATCAGTTCCTTGAGGTCTGACTCCCTGAAGTGTCAGGTCTTGTCGGAGGGTGGATACCGTTCGCTGTAGCTGCTCCAGCTGCCCCCAGGCAGGTCCAGCTGTAGGCTAACCAGTGTGGACTGTTCTGCCTCCTCTCCTGACGACAGGTATGACCCAGGTGTGTGCCCCAGTGGACAGGGTGGAGAAGTCTCAGAGGGGAAGGTGAGGCATAGGTGGGAGGGTGCAGCTGGGCCTTTCTGCATGGGAAGTTCCACTCATTCATGGCTCAGCATGGTGGGGGACAATGGGGTGCAGCCCCTGGGGGCAGTTGAGGCTGCCGATCTTCCTGGACTGGTCAGGCATGGCTCAGCCCCAGGGCGTGGGACTGGCCCTCCGGAGGGACCTTCCGTCTCTATAAAGACAGACACAGACTGGTCACCCGGTCTCACCTACTCAGTGATTCTTGGGCTCCGTACTGTTTTTGTAGAGGCCACAGCTGCCCCCCACATTCCGTGATCTCCTGTTAAAGCCCAGGTCACTGCGGGCTGGAGAACAGCTGTGTTCCATGGGACATAACAGGGACACAGGTGGGAGGGGACACCGCCACCCTTACAAAGATTTGAGTAGCCCAAGTCCTGGCTACACCTAGTCCCCCGGCAGCATATGGCCGAGGCAGATGGCCCAGGAGTCTGAGTCACATAAACAAGACTCCTCGCCTCCAGTGGCTGTGTTTCCTAATCACTCACAGATGGAAGGGGCTCAGGGTGGGAAGAGGGAGCCTCTTCTCAGAAAGCCCCATGTCATGCTCTTGGGTGTATTTGGTGCTGCCTGTTGACAAAGGACCTGGTGTCTGTGTGGGGGAAGGTCATTGTGAGGGGACAGCAGGAAAGAGCCGTCTTGGCGGGCCTGCTGCCTGAGCCCATGTCCAGGTCGCGTCCGCGGGGTTGACCGACCACCTCTGTCAGATCCGCAGCCCGGCTCCCTGGGAACCGCGGTCAACCATGAGCCCCGCAAATACCTGTTGGCCTGGACACTGCACAAGGGCCAGCGTGGTGTCAGCTGTCACGTTGACTCTGGCGTCCACCCCGGCCACACAGGGCCAATTAAACCACTGTGGAAACCTTGAGTTGTATGCCAAGGGTTGGGGCAGGGGGTTGATGAATACTTTGTGTTTTCCAGGGACTAAAGAATGGTCCCAGTAGAAGCCGGCCATAAAGTTTTCAGTGTTCAATACTGAGAGAAAATCATAACAGGACGCAGAAAGGATTGCGTAGGGCCATGTTTTGGGTGTAAATCCACAGGACCTGTGGATGACTGGACAAGAGGGTGAGGGGGAATCAGAATGGACATTATCCAGGAAGCACCTCACTGTTCTGGGTGAGATGGTGGGAGGATCATGTTGGGGAAACTCGGCAGAAGGTGCTGTAAGTTTGCGGCGTGCGCCCTACTTCCGTTAGCAGACAAGACGGGCATGGAGCCCTGTCCTCCCTGATCCTTCTGCCTGGGCAGGAACGGGGCCAGCAGAGGTCAGATCTCAGCCACAGGGGCCCGGCAGCAGGCCGGGAGATCCTTCATGCTCTGTTTTCAGGCTGTGCCTGCTGCCCTGGGCCACGCCCACATGGCTGGGTGACTTTGGGCTCCCGTTCCCCTGTCCCAGGAGTCTGGCCATGCAGGTGGCACTCCGCTATGGCTTGTGTGCACAGTCACGTTGCACGTGGTTCACCCAGCAACATCTTCCTTCCCTGCGGTTCCCCTGAGCACCTGCAGGGCTCCGCGGGGTCATCTCCACCCCTCCCAGCCCTTGGCCAGGTATCCTGGCCCATCCCCAGTTCTCAGGTGAGCTTGCGGGTGGGTCTCCGTGCCCCGGGACCAGACGTGCCAACTTGCTTCCCCATCACGTAGTGTCTGAACAACTGCAATTCCCCATGGAAGTGGGACCCTCCAAATGCCAGTGCAGAGGGAACAGGGTCTGATTGGCCCCTGTCCTGGGGCCTCGTGGGGTCACCCAGAGTCCCCGTTGAAGGGAGTTCTCCAGCGTTTCTTATTCATGGTTTCACATTCTGCTTTCCTTTGCCTGTGGTCAACCACAGTCCAAAATATTAAATGGAAAACTCCAGAGATAGACAGTTCATGCATTTTAAAGAACACGCTGTTCTGAACAGCATGATGAAGGATTGTGCCATCGCACCTGGGATGGGACTCACCCTTGTGTCCAGGGCATCTGCCCGCTAGTCCCTTAGTTGTCTCCGGGTCACTGGTTGGACTGTTGTAGCATCGCAGGGCTGGTGTCCAGGACACCCTTGTTCTAATTAAAAATGCCACAGTTGGCCCTGGCTGGTGTGGCTCAGTGGCTGGAGCATAGTGCCCTAACCGGAAGGTTGCAGGTTCGATTCCCCATCAGGGCACATTCCTGGGTCGTGGCTACCATCCCTATTCTGAGCAAGTAGGGGAGACAGCTGGTCGGTGTTTCTCTCTCTGTGTCTCTCTCAAACTAATAAACATCTCCTCGGGTGAGGAAAAAATATGCCACAGTCATGTAACTTTTATTATAGTGTGTGGTTACGATCGTTCTGCTTTATCATTAATTATTGCTGTTAATCCCTTACTACGACTAATTAATAAATTAATCATTTTTATAGGAGAAAACAGTAGGTGCAGGTGTGGGCAAAAGTGGACTTACAGTTGCATTGAGACTTTCTTTTGCGTTAATAAATCTATAGTAATAAAATTAAAACCTACATGTCTTTTTCCATACAAAAACCTGTAACCCTCCTTTTGCCTACCCCTGTGTAGGATTAGGGACCACCTGAGGTTTCAGGCATCCACTGGGGTCTTGGAACACCTGCCCCACAGGTCAGGGCGGCTGCCCTTCCCTCCTCAGTGAACTCCTGCCGGACCCCGGGCTGGAGGGTCCACAGGGCCGGACTGCAGCTTTTAATTCTTCAGGCATCGTTCACATTTTCCACCACTGCTCTTCAAAGCTCTACCTCTGTGGCAGGTGAGACTGTCCAGGCCACAATGTGGCCCGGCCAACCTCTGACTCATGAACCCTTGGACCGTGGTGAGCACCATTATTTCTGGGAACAGCTTTGATTCACGCAGGGAGCTAACACCTCCTTGGTGGGGAAAGCCTGTTCCGGTCCAGCAGGGCTCCCCAACTCCCTAACTGCAGACAAAGTCGTCAGGATGTTGTCCCCTTCTCTGCCAGGAGCCCCCTTTCTCCCTGTGCTCCTTGTTCCACTTGTACTGGGGTGACAAGGTCCCCAGGAGAAGTGACAGCCTTCTTGGAGTCACAGAAGGTTCTAGCTTCTCACCCTGACAATATGTTTCCTGGCTTGCCCGTCAGAAAACACGTACATATTAGGGGAAATCACGCCAGTCATTTCCTGGAGAAACAGAACATCCACTTCAAAGTGGCTTTCTCTTCTGCCCGTTCTCTGGGACGCTAAGGAAAAAAAATAAAGCTTAGCTTCCAGGTGTGTTTCTCTTATTCCTAATTCCTAGAAGTAGCCAGAAAACTGGTGTAAAGAATCGTCGGAATTGCCATCTTCCGCTTACCAGGAAATCTGGTCTAGTTCGGAGAATTATAGTTAGAGACACACAGTCCCTCCTTCTGATCTCACCAGAGGCTCACGTGCATGGTGAAAATTAGATGGGGTGTGATTCTTCCTCATTTCAGCTCAGACTTAATGGCCTGTCCAAAGCCACAGGGTGAGAAAGTGCGGGGCAAGTGTAGAGTATACGCTTACCTTACGGAGGGAGGTTCTGTTCTCAACCATACGAAAGCCACAGTCCTGGCCTTGGAGTTGCTTACAGTCTAACCTGGCCTTTCCATGTCTGAGCTCTAGATGCGGAGGATTCTCCCCCGGGAACGTGGCCTGGCTTGGATGCAGACCAGGGGTGGCTTCTCAGCGTCATCTTTTGTAACACCCCAGATCTCACGCAGCCGTCCTCGGACCTGGATGCTAGTGGGGTGCTGTCCCAGAGCGCTGACCTTTAGCACAACCCTGATTCTCTGGGGAGCTCGCTGTGCATCGTCATGTTCTCAGAATGGGACCATGTTCAGGCCACAATCCAGGGCCCAGGCGAGCACTGTTGGCTTGGGCTCAGGGGCAGAGAGTTCATGTCCCGTCAACAGCACCCAAACTCTGTCATCTGAACTCACAGAGACCTGCAGGGCTGGTGAGGACACCCAGGCAAGGGAAGGTCCTCATCCAGGCTGTAAACACCTAGAGGTACTTAGGTATGGATGGTACCTATTTTATTGTGAAAAGAAACATGAAAAACCGGAAGACTTTCCTCTTGCCTCTGGCCGGAAATTCTGGATGAAGGTGTTTGAAGATGGATTCTTTAGATGTGGGAGCCGTTGGCTAGTTTCTTTTCCTCCTCTGCCTTGTTCTTCTTCCTCTACCTGCCTCCCTGCCTCTTCCTTTCCACCCCCTCTCTTCCTCCTCTCACCTCCCTTCCATCTTCTTCCGTCAAAGCTCCAGCCCTGCTTTCAGCACGTGTGCGAGGTACCCACCCAGCATAAGAAGGCAGACGTTTCGGAAGACTATCATCTGCACCTTCCTGCTGGACCACTTGAGTAGACATCTGGTCACCAAACAATCAATAAAAGTGGCTCTTACCCCACAGCTAGAAAGGGGCACCATCCCCATGTATGAGGAAGGCGCTCTAGGGTGCAGAAAGCACTCACTTCCAGGTGCCCAGGGCCGGGTGTAATAGGAGGGTGAGCAGTGTGGGAGCTGACGGGTGCCCTCCGTCTGCCAGGCAAGGTTCAGCACGGTGAGCAGGAGAGTCAGTCCAAGGTCGATCTGGAACATGTTAGAGGACATGGAGAAGAACACATTCCCTAAAAAAAAAAAACCTGGGGTGCCTAATGCAGTCAGAATGAGCACATTTACCTATAGCTCAAGACAGGGTGCTCTTCACATTATGCAAAGGCTACTTCTAGAAGAGGGTGATTCTGTGGGCACGAATGTGTCCTTGTAGACAAAGGGCAGTTTCCACAGTTTCCATCATCAGCTCCCTGTGCTCAGCGTTTCTGGGGGAGGGGGTCATGGAGGACTTCATGGAGGAGGGGACATGTCAGCAGGTAAGGGACTTAGCATGGCCAACAGCATAATAGGTGATTTGGCCAAGGTTATATGGCCTGTGAGGGACTGAACCGGGTTCTCTGAGCTGCCAGCCCATTCAAAGGCATCTTTAAGGGATGGGGCCTCATTCTCCCGTGGTTTTCATCTTTGGGCCTGGGGTGCGGTTTGGGGCCATTGCTTTCCTTGAGCCACACACACACCTGAGGAGGCTTCAGGTCCGGGAGGGTGCTGGGCTTCACGGCGCCCACGGATTCTTGTCTTGCAGACGGGGGCAGCCTGCGCCCGGCCCGCGTCCACGACAGTACCGTGCACAGCCGGGTCTTCCAGATCCTGTACCGGAACGAGGAGGTGCCCATTAGTGACGCCGCCGTCTTCCGAGCTCATCTGCTCTTGGATGGTGAACGGGTGAGTCGGGGTCCCCCCGGCAGCCACGGATGGGCGGGTGGGCCTGTGGCTTCTCACAGGAGCTGGCTTTACGATGCGTGCGCTGCAAGTTGTCTGACCGAGGGCGCAAGGAAGGGCGCCTGAGCAGGGGGAACAGCATGAGCAAAGGCCCGGAGGCCCGGGAGCCTCATTCCGAGACTGCAGAGGGCCTGCCGCAGTGAACGCCCTTCGGAGGAGTGGCTGAGGTCCAGACCGCTGCCACCCCGGTCCAGCTGCGCGTTTCCTCCAGACCCTCCCTCTGGGAGGTGGAAGTTGCTCCTAGTTGTGAACACCTTGCTCTCTCTCATGTTCCCTACTCAGCCCCTAAGTGGCGTCCTGGCCCGCTGACCTCCTCCTCTCATGCCTGGAGCTTTTGTGGTGTAGGCAGCGACCACATTCCCCTGTGTGGCTGGAAGTGAAACTCCCACTTGGTCCTCCTTCATCAATCCACCTACCCATCAGAGATGTATTGACCACCATTAAGCACCCCTATGATGGGCTAGAGATGAAATAGCAGAGAGGGAAATATCCCTGATGCCTCAGGGCTTCTGTCTTAGTGTTGGAGCGATACATCATGATGTGGTCAGATGGATAAATCACGGGCGCCCAGTCCCCGGGCCTGGCCTCCCCGCTGCTGCATGCTCCAGTGCTCTCATCTGTGGGGTGCACTTACGGGGGCTTCGGGAGAAGGAGCTGGTTCCCTGCTGGAGGTCCTGGGAAGGGCAGCTCCTGGCCGGCCCACTCTGTAGACCCCTGGTGGATACTCCGACAGTGAGGTGGCCTGACGCTCCACTTCAACACAACCTCCACGGAGGACACACGATGGACAGGATCGGCCTCCCGGAGAGGCCATCCTGGAGCGGAGGCCCAGGTGTTGGGAAGGAGCCTGGTGTGGGACCCACGGTGGGAACGAGGCAGGTGGGTCCAGGAAAAGCAACAGGGCCAGGTGACCCCGCACCCCCCTGCCCAGTGAGCACCAAGAACGGAGCTGCAGTTGAGGCTGGGCAGGTAGGTGGGGCCCGAAGGCTTGGGAAGGGGTGCAGAGCATGTCCTCAGGCACTGGAAGGCCGCCGGGTCTGTCAGAAGGGTGCAGTGGCATGACTGTTATTTTGCCATGTGGCACCTCCTGCCAGTGCACACGGTCATCGAGGCTGGAGTCTCCTGTCTCTCTTTGGGTCCCCGCAACCCCTCCTAGGCCAGCACTGGGGAGTCTTGGCAAATAACTAGTGGATGACTCTGCTGGTAAAAGAAAAATTGAATTTTGAGTCCCTTCTTTCTGGGGCTTTTGTAGGCTCTTCTTGGCAGACAGAAAGGGCTACTATGCCCATGTGCCCTGTCAGCCTGACCCCTGTCTGCCTTATGCCACAGCAGTGACCGCAGACACTTGATCCGTTGTGGAAATCAAAAGGCCAGAGCGAACTGCTCCGAGCGGTGCTACCTGCCTTTTCACTGCTCTCTGCGTCCCCTGTGTCCCTTCCCCGCCTGCTTTGGACCCTGGAAGCTGGGTGCTTGCACTTGTCAGCAGTATCCTGGCCCTTTGGGTCTGTCTGGGCTCAGTCTGTGAGAAGCCCTGCGGGTGATTGGAGGAAGAGTGGGAAACGGGGCCAGGGTTCCCCCTCTCTGGGCCCCTAAGTTCCAGGTCATCGGCGGGTCTGTGTCCACTGATGTGCTGAGGTCAGTGACCTACACACAGCTCTTTCCAACTCCGCACCCAGTGCCGTCTCGTTAGTAGCTGGAGATGAACTGTGATGGGAGTGTTTACACCACAGGAATGGGCAGAGCCACACATCAGGGCTCCTCTCTGCCTGCGCAGAGGCGGTTGCTCCGTGTTCCCCAGCACGCGCCTCCCTGGGCCCTTCTCCCAGGGGCCTCGGGTGCAAGCCTGTCCATTGGCTGTCTGTAACCCTGGTGACACTCTCCGGCCTGACCCTCCCGGCCCTGCTGGTGGGGAAGCCTGGTGGTTACCAGTCAGGGTGTTCTGAGGGTTTGTAACTCGTCCCTTTAATGAGCTGTACTGGGAAGTCTTGAGTGTGTCACCTGTTTCCTTTGTCCATCCTACTTGGGTGGACGCTGAGGTTGGGACAAGATTCCCTGAGGTGGGGTGCTAAGGAACTCGAAGGGAGGGTGAGTGCACCAGCTCGCTGGCCCTGAACTGTAGTGAGAGCATCCCTTTCTCTCTAGCGGGCCACTGGCATTGGTCTCAGGCCTTCCTGAGCAGGGGTCTGTCCCCAGAGGCCAGGTGTGGCCCTCCCTCAGGTGTCTTGCTCATTATTCCATCTTGAGTCCATCAGAGTCTCACTCCTGCCCCAACAGTTAAACGCCTTTCTAGTTTCATTTCCCCACACCCAGCTTTAGCTTGTGCCCAGTTGTCACAAGCCGGAGTTCTGAGGTTGGACAGTTGGTGTACTTTTCTTCTGCAGGTTAACTCCCTTGTCTCTTCAAGCTAGTAATGTGTTCCGGTGTGTGGGGTAACCCAGACAGCAGCCATGTTCTAGTCCGTAGCTGTATGCAACCAGTGACAAGGAGGGTTTGTGGGATGTGCCCTTGACACTGGGGAGTACATACAGCGACTGTGCTGGGCTTTGGACGGTGGCTTTACTGCACCCAGCCTCAATTTCCTCGTTTGAAATGGAGATGATGTTTCTTAATTCATAGTGGTATCCACGTTAAACTGCTCCGGAGTGGGCCTTTTGGAAATGCTGGTTGTTTTCATTACCACATGCAAAACTGCTTCCTGGTGGTAGACAAGAAAAATGACTCTTGAAGGGAGGTGATGTCTTTAACCAAGATACGGCAACAGGATGAAAGGACCCAGGTACATGTACAGTGCCTGTGGGCCCGTGTGCCAGTGCACACGTGTGTGCAGGGGTGGGCATGTGCAAACGTGCATGTGTGTTTGGAGGGCAGGGCAGGAAGCCAACTATGAAGTGAATGGTCAGAGAAGCCAGTGACTTCACTCTGGAGCACCTTGAGATGAAGACTTGGGGGGCGTTGGTGCCGGCCTAGCCGGGTTCCTGGCCCAGGACTCCCCCACTGGCCCTAGCGGAAGTGCTGGCCGACGTGGGGCTGCAGGGCGCCGTGGGCCCCGTTCACCAGGCGACCCTGTGCTGTGACAGCGGCAGGAGGACCCTGGGCCAGGCTGTCTCCGCAGGAAGTGGTGGCGGGAGGCGGTGCCACTGGGGTTATGTGTGCAGCGCCAGGTTCCTGATGATGCAAAACAAAGCCAGGAGACAACATTATTCACAGCACTTGGATCCAGCCAAGTGTTAACTTTTTTTTTTTTAACACAAATTTGAAAACACCAGGGACCTAAAGCTACTTGCCATCCCTCTGTCTCTGCCTGAGGTAGGCTTAACGAGGGACCTGCTCCCAAAGAGGCCTTGGGTGAGAGCTGGCCATCCCTGCAGGTGACAACATTCTGGCAAAGAAACAAAACCCAGAGGGGTGCAGGCGGGGAAGAGGGTTCTTTATTCCTCAAGACTCGTTACTATTCCCTACGTGGCAGGCGCTGTTCTGGAGCTGGGGACCTGGAAGGAATTAAGATGAGCCTGTCCTTTAATGAGGCTGCTGACTGCGAACACTGGGCAGAGACGTGTCCAGGGCTTTGAGCTGCAGGCTGGGTGGGTCTTGTCGGGGCTTGGGGGCTCGGGGAATCGGGGAGCCCGGCCCACAGGCGCTTCCAAGTTCACGGCCAGGTTCCCGTAGTTTCTGTTCTCCTTCCCCTCCCCTCCCCCTGCCTACGCCTTCTTTTTCCAGAAGCTGAAACGTGTGACAGAAACACGAAATTGCTTGATTTTTAAATGTTGGCAACTCTATGAGGACTAGAAAACATGTGTCTCCAGATGAAATAGCTCCCAGGCCTCCAGGTTGTAAACCTGAAACACATTTGACAGGAAGCGCTGGATGCAGAGTATGAAACAAGCTCCATTCTGCACCTTGGCGGGAGAAGGGCTCGCCCAGGAGGTCACCCCAACTGGGTTTCCCTGCCGGGCGGGGCAGCCGGGTGGCCTGGCATTTTGCAAGTAGCTCCCTTTATTTTTCTCAGTGGGGAGGTAGCATCTTTTAAAGGTATGTGAGAATCTGGCAGGTACAATGACAGACAGGTTCCTGTGCTCATTGATGGAAACAGATTGTGTTGGAAGCTAAGAACAGATGCAGCCATGGGTAGGACATAACAGGCTCACGTGTCTTCAAGCAGAAACGGTGACGTGGACCGGCTCTCACGGCCCCGCGAGGGGCTTTCTTAGGATGTGAAGCCGCCCTGGGCGATGGCTTCCCTTTCCCGAGCACCCACTTCTCTGTGCCCTGGACAGAGTGCCCACCGGGCGAGGGGACCAGAGGGCAGAGGTGACCACACCTCTGATGTCAGCACTGCTGCTGACCAAGTGGGTTCCTCTGCTCTCCTGTCCCCACACAGGGGCTGTGCTGGGACCCTCTGCCCTGCTTAGAACAACTCCAGCTCAGATCTGTTTGCAGAAGGAGGCTCTCAAAAGCCCTGCAGTGTAGAAAAGCGGTTTAACCAGGTTTTTTGGTTAGTTTGTTTGTTTTGCAAGCTAGATTTTCCTCACATGTGACTGCATCGATCCCTCCTGTTTTCCATGTAACACAGACATCCCGTTCCGTCAGAATTCCATGGAACGGACATGGACGTTCTGCTGTAGCCATAAATGACCGACTTCCCGCTGAACGTGTTTCTCTCACAGGTGGAAGAGGCACTGAGTGAAGTGGATTTTCAGCTCAAAGTGGACCTGCACTTCACGGACAGTGAACAGCAGTGAGTGTCCTTAAAGCCCTGGGTTGTGGTCTAGCGCTGCCCGCTGAGCCCGAGGCATCCCCCTGGTCATGAATCTGAGGTCGTCCTCCGGGATGTTCCCATCGGCTGCAGGGCCCCTTCCTCGCCGGCAGCTTCCGCAGCAGCGTGGGCTCGGGCGCCTGCGTGGCCACCCCAGTCCTGCACTTCAGGCGCGGGATGCCGTGGACTCCCCAGGCGCCCCCTCCCACCTGACCCGTCCTCACACTTTCAGTGCGGCATCCGCTAGGCTTTTAGATTCAGGGCTGCTCTACGGGTGGCAAACCTCAAGGCCCTTCGGAATCAAAGCAGGTTCCACGGGGATCTGACAACACGGAGAGCCTGTGCACAGGGGAAGGACCTAAATGCAACGATCATGCTCAGCCACCAGGGCCCTGCGCTCTGAGACGCGGGCAAGACCCCGTCCTTTCCTGGACCTCAGCGGCCCCCTTGACGAGGCTGCAGAGCCTGCACCTCCTGGGTCCGCTGGAAGAGGACGAGAGGCGGTGCCTGGACCAGCCCGCGTGTGTGGCCACAGAGGAGGTCTTCTCCCTCCCTGCGCTGCCACGGGGCCAACTGCTACCGTGCGGCACCCTTCATCACGACCGGAACAGGCTCTCCACGGAGTATCGGATTAGCCGGAGGAGCAGGAAGGCAGAGGCTGCGGAAGAATAGAAAATGCCATATTTCTTCATAAATCCGGATGAAGGATGACGAGGCGTCTGCAGTGCATCCTGGGTGTAGACGCCAGGCTGTGGCATGTCACCCAGGCAGACGGCTTCTCTAGCTCAGTGCAGGCCCGCGCGGGAACAATGCAGACGGGAACAATGACATCGGGGGTGGAGGGGCTCTCCGGAGGGGCTCAGCTTCTGTGAACCTAGGGGTGACTTTCAGGTACTCCTTTTAACAAGCAAACGTTTGATCAGCTCCTGCAGCTCGCCATGTACTGCGCTAGGCGTTGGGGACATGAAGGTGAGCTGGTCACCTCTCCTGGTGTTAGGAGGTAGGAGTCAAGTGGAAAGGACAGACTCACTGTCCCCCCATGTCACTGACAGAGGCCGTGGAGGCGGGGATGGGAGAGCACGAGCCCCAGACCTGCAGGGAAGCGGCTGTGATGGCTGCCTGCCCTTCTCTGAGCCCCGGGTGCTCCACCTGCCATTCGTGGGGAACACAGTTCCCACCAGACTGTACTTGCAGAGGTTGGATAGGATGACGTGTGCACGGCAGGTGGCTGTCCTGCCTGGATAAAGGCAGAAGTCCCCTGTCATCCGTCGCTCACGGGAGCCCCCTCCCTTGCCTTCCAGGCTGAGGGACGTGGTGGGCGCCCCAGTGACCAGCAGCCGGACGCTCGGCCTACACTTCCACCCGCGCAGAGGACTGCACCACCAGGTCCCCGTCATGTTCGACTATTTCCACCTGTCGGTGATCTCGGTGACCATCCACGCTGCGCTGGTGGCTCTGCAGCAGCCCCTGGTCAGGTATGACACCATGAGCCGGGAGGCACGGGCGGGCACCTTCTGGCTCCACCTCCTCGGAGGGTGCGTGGCAGGTACAGGGGTGGCCAGCGCTGGTCAGACAGATCAGAGCAGCCGCTCCCCCGCCAGGGTCAGGTTCTGAGCCTCTGTGAGGGGCAGGAGACAAGGGTGTGGGAATTTAGGGCCCCAGGAGCCAAAGGGGACACAGGCAAGGAGCCTGGGACCATAACCAGCAGAATACAGATCGGCCCCGGAGACTTGGATTCTACACCTGGCCCGGCTTTTTTTCTTGCTGTACCTCATTTGAGACCCCCACCTCCCTCTAGAAGGCAGGGTCCTGTCCACTTCAGGCTTTAGTGGCCAGGCCGGGGTAGAACCCAGGTCGCTCCCGACCTGGCCAGACATAGGGATTGTGCGTCAGCCTTCAGCTCCTCCAGGGATGGGCTAAAAATAGAGCTGTCTTCTGTTCTCTGCTTTTTGCAGAAAGTATTTCTGTTCCTCCGCTCACCGCGGCTGGAGCAAAGGGAAGCCTGAGAAGTAGTGGGAAACACCTGTCTAATAGGCCAAGTTCAAGTTTTTCTAGCAAAGCCATTTTTGAGGCATCTGCTAAACCCAAGCAGAAGGGAGCAGGTGTGAAATGGAAACTTAACCTCACAAGACCCTGACCTTCCATGAAGCAGAGCGAAGAGAAGTTTTTAACCCTCCCCCCGGCCCCTGGGTGTCGGGCTTCCGCCGAGGGTTTCAGATACACTTCGGACCACGCTTCAGTCACATGATGAAGCGCTTTAGTTCTAATTTGCAGCCTCTCTCCAGCATGTGCCACATGCCTCGGTACTCACATCTATTCTGGATTGCGTCTGGAATGTTCCTTCGGGCAAGGCTGGGCACCGGCTTCAAATCTCAGTTAGAAGCCAACCAGACTGATGATGCTGGGAACCTTGATTAAATTTGTGGTATCATCAACAATAGCTATCCAACTAATAACGATTGCATTGGATTTCATTACGTTTATAGAATTTCACCAGGAAGTACCACTGTTTATTGAGTCCTTGCTGTTTGCCAGGCGTGGTACTTGGAGCTGTGCTTGTGTGACCTCATGGAATCCTTAGTCACCCCCCGAAATGGAGGGTCTGGGACATTGGAGAACCATTCCAATGCCCCAGAGCTGATTAGGGGCTGCTCCTGGGGTCCAGACTTGTCCGAGGGGCACCTGGGCTGCCTCATCGCCACTAGGACATACCCTCCTTGAGTGACAGCTCTGATGCCTCGTCCTGTTCACCCACTTTGGCTCACAGACTGTTCTGTGCTCCTGGCTTGAGTTTGCCTCCCTCATGTTATACCTGCCCCTCTCTGGGCCCAAATGTGTTGATGGTGAGGGCCGTGCCTTCGTCACCTTGTGCCCCTTTGACACCTGTGCCCTGCCTGGCATGCGGCATGAGCCTCATGGATCTTGAGTGCATGAATTACGCAGAAGTATGATGGATTCTTTAATCTGGTCAAGACAGAGGTGTAGGTAGACACGGGTTTCAGGGCCAAGAAGATAAATCCCCGTAACTTCTGGGAAAATAAGGCATGTCTACAAACCAGTATTTACAATATAAGATGTCGAGCATTAGGATATGTAACAGCAGAGATCGGAAGGAAGGAGGAAATGAGTGCAAGCAGGCTTTGAGCCTGAATCAGGGGATGAGAATCAGAAAGGTAAAGGAGGTGATCACGTACCCAAATGGGATAAATTCAGGTCATGGCGCTGGCTTCCTGAGTCTCCCTCGGTGCACCTTTGGATGGCCGCTGTCACCCCAGGTCAGCTGATCTCGGTGACCCCTTGCAGAACCGGGTACGGTCTGCGTATTGGCGTGTGTAACAGATTACAGTGTCTCCAGCCCCCATGGATGTCCCAGATGGCAGCCTGACACCCGTGGTCCTACGAGAACTACCCCTTCTAAGGGCTTCTCTGGTAGGCGCCCACCCACACCCCCGAGGGGGCTGACTTGGTGGTATCATCACTTTCTCTAGACGCCTTTTCTCCTTCATTCCCTCCTCTGCAGTTTTACGCGCCCAGGAAGAGGCTCTTGGCTTGGTAAGGGCGGCCCGGACACGGGACCGGAAGCGCCTGGCCTTTCTCTGGAGAACCTGGTCTTCGGAGCTGGATATTGCAGGCCGCCCACCTCAGAGGTAACGTCAGCACGGGCGGGAGCAGCGTCCCAGGGCCAGGGCCCTCTGTCAGGGCTCCATGACATTCCAGCTTATTTCAAGTGTCCCACGTAGAGGTTCTTTGCTGTGTGTCCCTCCCTGTCATCCACCCATCCATCCCTTCTTTTAATCCCATTTATCATGCATGTCCCAAAGGCCTGGGACAGACGCAGGGGGTACCTGGCGCCTCTTCTACGTAGTCCTGTGAAGACTACGGTTCTTTCAGGGTCCCAGGCCTGCCACATGGGCTTCCCCTGACCATGCAGTGACCTTGGTTGTGCGTGTGTCCAGGGTTGTCATGGATGTTAAGTCCTTGTTCCGGGACTTGGCGCCCAGTAGGTGCCCAGTAGCTGTACACCCTGCCCTTTCCCTGGTTCCTTCTGCTGCGGGAACTCTCAGTCCCTCTTCTGTGATGCCACACCTAGAGCCACTTCGTCTATATTTGGCCTGAGCCGATCGGACTATTTTTATTAGGGACCTGCCCAGAAACAACCCGCCTGTGTTGTGTGGGTTCTCTGCAGAAGCAGACCAACAGGACGTGGGCAAAGGGATGATAGGCAGGTGTAGAATATTTGTGTGAAACGTCCATAGACTGTGGGGATAGGAGCAGACGTTAGAGCCAAATGGAGCTGCTGCTTGGGAAGTAGACTCCAGCCCTGGCTGGGGTGGCCCCGTGGGTGGAGCGCCGGCCTGGGCCCGAGGGGTCACCAGTTTGATCCCCAGTCAGGACACGTGCCTGGGTTGTGGGTCCCTGGTGGGGGGCATGTGAAAGGCAGCCACACATTGATGCTTCCCTCCCTCTCTTTCTCCCTCCCTCTCTCTCTAAAAATAAGTAAATAAAATCTTATTTAAAAAAGAAAGGAAAAAAAAAGCTTTAAATAGGAAAAAAAAAAAAGGAAAGAAAGAGGGAAGACTTCAGTGACTGGTACTGAACCTCTAACAACGCATGTCCTTAGCAGTGAACATGGCACGGGGCAGGTGGTAAGAGGGGTGCAGCTAGCATGGGTGCTGTGCCTGTCACCTCCTGTGCCCAGCTGGCTTCAGGAATGCAATGAGAAGGCAGGGACCTCCTGTTCTTTCCGCATTCCGGAGCCAAGTACAGACCTTCATCACCAGGCGATGCCTGGGCAGCCCTAGGCCACTGCAGAGCCCGGCTGCAGCCCCATCCCTGCCCAGACCCCCTGTGGTCCACCGCAGCTTCCGCTGTGCCCGCCTCGCAGCCACCGAAGCCCCGCAGCCCCGCCCCCGCCCAGCTCCTTGCATATCCCTTAGGTTCGTTCACGTGACACCACCTCCGTGAAGCCCTCTCTGATTTCCTAGGCAGCAGTTCTCTCTCCAGGTGCTTCCCCCACTGTCCCCTCTGAGCATCTCCCTCTCTGCCTCGTTGGCTCTGAGCGGGGGGAGCAGAAGTCATCTCACTTAGGCCCGCACCCCCCGGGCCTGCGCCCTGCTAGGCACACAGACGCTGCATCTAGAAACGTGTGCAGAACTGATGACTGATACCCGGGCCTGAACAGTGGTCATGTAGACAACTTGGGGACAGAGCTGAGCCGCGTGGATGTCCCGCCCTGTCTCCGTGGACAGAAAGCGATGGAGGGACAGGACAGGGGTCTCTGGTGATGTGGGAGTGCCAAGGGGGGCTGCCCTAGGCCTGGCATGGGGTGGAGGGTGAGGGCTCACTATCTCAGCTGCCACACCTGTACCTAGAGACTGTTGTCACATTCTGGTCCCAGATTCCTGCTGTGCTGAACCCTATGTAACTTGGGGAGACCTCTTCACCCGTGTTCTTCAACTCTAAAACGGGGTACCTCCTGTATTTGAGGGAGGATTGCAGGAGTTAATACGTGTAACAACAGTACAGAAATAGGCTCGTAGCAGGCATGTGATACAATATAGCGTTTTAAATCATCTTTTTCTTGACTCTGTTGGGGGTGTGTGTCAAAAGAGACGTCCTTGTCTTTTACCGGAGTCAGAGAAACCAGCCCGTTGGTGGGTGCCTAGCCGTGAACTTGCTCTCAGAGCTCCGCTCCGTGGAGGCGTCCTTCCAGGACGCGATTCTCCTCCGTGCGTCACCCGTCTGGACGCCATCCAGCCCTGCGGGCTCAGCGCGGCTCCCACCCCTGCCTTCCCACCAGGCCAGAGCTGCCGGGCCGAGGATGAAGCCCTCCTGCCGCACCGCCCTGCCTGCCCGAGGGATAAGCCTCCGATGCCCGGAGGCCTGAGCATTAGCGCAATCCCGCGATTGGGGGTCACAGAGCTCCCTTCTAAGTAGAGCTCTGTGCAGGGGCATCTGCAGAGAGTTGGGTTTCAGCGCAAACGGAGCTGACTGGGTAAGACAGCTCACCCGCAGCTCACGGGGAGGTGAGGGTGGCTGCGGCCTGTGCTGTCCCTTTGTCATGGGCCCCTCTCACCTTGCAAACCCCTCTCGGAGCCGCGGATTTAGAGTCGGAGCGAAGGCTTGCGTCCCTCCTCTTCAGGGCCAGCAGCGTGGCCCTGGGGGAGTTATTCCTGCCCCCCAACTCCTGGCTTAGGGGCTGAAAGGGATGCTAATGCCCGCCTGGCGGGGCGGCCGAGATGAAATGAATAAGCACATAAAAGCCCGGAGCTTAGCGCTTAGAGCCTGGGCATGAAAGTGCTTCCTAAAGCCCTCCGCTGGTATTTCTTCCCGTTTATCCGCACGCTTTCACCGGACAGGAGTTACACTGACTGCTGCTCTAAGGACGCCAGGGGAAGGGCCTCCAGTGCAGCTCCGCCCCTGGCCTCAGCGCCGAGGGGCCCTGCATGAGACGGAGGGGCCCTGCGTGAGACACTGGTCCTCTCTCGGTGTCCGTTCCCCATTGGGTCCGCACGCGCGCAGACACACGCGCGACCCAGGGAGGTTTACGTAGTTTCAAGTGTCAGCGTCCCGCGCCATAGGTGAGACTGGCAAGTCCAAAGTCTGCAGGTTACGCCAGCGGGCTGCTGACCGGAGAAAGGGGTGCAGTTTGAGCCCAAAGGCGGCCTGTTGTCTAAGTGATCACGTCCCTTCTGTTTGTTTCTCTTGGGAGGGACAGGAGATGGTCAGTCTTGGTCTCCTGAGGTTGTGGTGGGGCAGGGGAAACTGAGGCACAGGGCTGCCTTCTGGGTGGAAATCTCCATTCTCCCGGGAGTGCCCTTCCTTTTACTCCCTGCTCCATTTTTATTGGGCTCTTTGCGTTTCCCCTTGCTTTCCAGTATACCTGTGCACATCATTTTCAGCCTCGCCACCCCTGTCTCGAGGGTCCGGGGTTGTGTAGAAAAGACGTAGATACTCGTTAGCACTGCTGACACCCCAAACTGTGTCATCGCCCCTGGACTGTGACGTCTTCGAAGGCATATTCAGTAATCAAGCGTAGTAGGTCTCAGGCTCTGTGCAAGGGGCCAGTGACCCAGAATGGGTGGAAGTGGCCGTCTCGGGCCCCACCTGCGGGTGAGGGGTCTTCATTCCTGGAGCCGCGGTTGCTGGCACATTGGAGGTGCTCAGGTCGTGCTGGACGCCCCGTTGGGGTGAGGTGATAAATACGCTGTTAGGTTCTCGATTCTGTACAGGCCGTGACCACCGCCGACTTGGGACTTGGCCATCAGACACAGAATGCCCAGAGCCTAGCGGTCATAGTGTCTTCAGAGGCCAACAGACTGTTCTAATTTTATTTAAAGTCAGAGCAAAAATGGGATCTAATCCAACCTGGAATATATTCATCTCTGTACCAACGCAGTCCTACAAATAAAAAGTTTAAATCTTTCGTAACAGCTAAGAAGTGCCCGAGACCCACAAAAGTCATTAACTGGACTTTGGGGTCAGTGACTATTTCTTCTCATTTTGGGGTCCTGATGACAGGTGGGAGGAATCGGAGCCCGGTGGGCTGCGTAAGTCTTTGCTGTGGGGCCCCGTGGTGCGATGCGGGGTCTCCGGCAGCATCTCCAGCCTCTGCCCAGTAGGTGCCAAGTAGCCCCTCCCACTCAGCGGGGACCATCTCTGTTCTGGGGGACAGGCTGGGAAGGGGGCATTAGCCAGGTGTCTGTGCTACCTGTGGCGTGTTTCGTGAGGTGTAACAGGGGTAGGTGAGTTAGCCACCACTCAGCTGTCCTTCAAACAGGAAAAGAGACAAGGTCCGTGGGGAAATGGGATGGGCAGCGTGGGAAAAGCCTATTTCTTTTTTACGGCAAACGTTCAGATGACTGTGACAGCAAAACACAGTTTGAGTAGCAGATTCCGGGAAAACGTCTCTGTTGAAGTGACAGTGACTCTGCAAAAATCAGATCAATGGCTCAAGTCCCGTACATACCGACCCAGAAAGTTCCAAGCCAGCCTCCGTCAAGTTCATACAGACAGACCTGCCGCAAAGAAAAAGAAAAGAAATCAAAGAGATGAGACGGATGGAAGAGCACGTAGCAGAGACCAGAAACAAATAGGTCAGCCCGGCTTCCCTCCCTTCTTCCTCGTTTCCCGAGCCTTGCCCTGGACAAAAGGCACATGCAGGTTTCAGAGGAAGGAAGGGAAGTTCAGAGACACTGAAAGGTCAGCTCGGGGCTGTCACTGAGCTCAGCTGGCCAGACCTTCCTGGACACAGGCCTCTGCCGCTGCTGACATGTACCCATCAAGCTTCCCAGCTTCCTGGATCTCGGTTTGTGTACTTGTCGACATAGATGCAAACATCCCAACTCCAGCCAATTTGCACTTTTTAGTAGCAGCGCAGTGGGGGTAACACGAGCCTTTCCCTGGGGTTGGCCTTGTACCTGGGGACAGTGCACCGTGGAATCTCCTGAGAGCCTTTTTTATGATCTTACGCAGGTCTCAGCTCCGTTTCGAGATCCTGATTCAGCCCAGCTAGCGTGCTGGGCCAGGATTCCCTCCCCCAAAGCCTTCCACCGCTGCCTCCTCTGGCCCCAGGCCGGTTTAGGAGGCCCTGCTCTGAGAGCCAAGCATCCGCTTGCTCACGTTTATCATCGAACCTTTCACGTCATGGCTGTCGCGTGTTTCCTAGCCACGCTCTTGCTAGACGCGGAGCTCCTGGGGCAGTAATAGTCCCGCTGTGGCGTTTCAGACCAACAGGTGCCCCAGGAACGGGCGCTGGGTGGGTGGCCATCACCGTGTGGCTGCCGGCGCCCTCTGTGCTGTGTCCTGCGTCACGTCCGTGATAACCCTTCTGAGCTTAGCAGCGCCTGCCTTTGAGGCTTGGAGAGGTGGGCTGACTTGCCTCAGGTCGCCCCGTGGAAATCGAAGAGGATGCTTAACACCTACGTGCCTGATTGAGGGGTCAGCACGTAGCAGGGAAGAGCCCCGGATTGCCACCACCCGCCTCCCATACCGCCACTCCCTGTCCACGCCTTGCCTCCGCCTTCCCTGCTCCGTGCACAGAACGCTGCTTCCTCTGCGGAGCAGATGTGTCCCCGACTGGCCTGTCCTCGCGGCGGCTCCAGCTGAGCAGGTACAAACCTCCCCTGGAGCTAACTAGGCATTGCGTAGTTCAAGGCGTGACCTGGGCTACTGAAAAGGGTGGTTGTCTTTCCTGCCCTGGGCTTGCAGTCAGGAAACCCGTACTCAATTGGGCCTTGCCATTTGCTAGCCTTTGTCCTAGAGTCTAAGTCAGTGACCTGTCACGGAAGTAACAGTAATCCCGGCCGTTGCCCGCAGACAGGACACCTGCCACCTCTGTCGGGGACCCTGCCAGGGGCAGGTCCCAGGGTGAGCGATTCCGGAAGCTGCAGGAGAGCTGGCTACTGGGACCCCCCCCCTCCCCCCCACAAATAGCAGCCCGTCTTCCCGATGCGTGTCCTTCCCGCCCTGAAAAATGAGCAGGCCCCAGGGAGCTTTCCAAACTCACACGCCCCGACGCCAGGGTTATGCATAATTGAATATATTTGATAGTTTCTATCATCTTGAAAAATCGCGTTACAAATATTGAAATAATAAAAGATCCATCAGAGCACAGTGGTGTAATATTGCCTTCCGTTCCCATGGAAACCAAATCGCTCGTGTTAGCTGGGTGATTATTTATGGCGCTCGCCTGGGAACGCACATGGGGTTGGCCCGGTAGCAGGCACGCGGCATTTGTCATCACCTGCAGTGTTTGCGTTCATGGCGGCTTATGGTGGGGATTTTAGAAATGGTTTTATGTTCTGGTTTGGGTCCATGTAATTTTTCAAAGGGCCTGTCGCCACTGTTTAGTCTGTTCCGTGTGCGCGCGCGTGCGTGTTTCAGGAGGCAGGTCATTGAACGGTTGGACAGGGTCCCCGGAGTGTGTAGCTCAGTGGCTGCAGCACCCCCTGGATGCAGAAATCTTACCCAGGACACAGACGGGAGGAGGGGACTTACTGAGCAACTACTACGTGCTGCATACAGAGCTCGCTTTGGTAGCACGACCTCTTCCAAGTCTCCTAGCGTCCATGCACGGTTCTGAATGTGAGCCCTGTGCTGCCCACGAGGAAACTGAGAATCCGAGAGGCCAGGCATCTTTCCTAGTCACAGTTCTTCAAATCCAGATTCTAGCCTGGCTCTGGATAACTTGGGAGTGACTGTTCTCCGGGGTTACATCAGCGCCTCACTTAAACTGTGGTTCTGAGTGGGACCCGAGCTGGCCCCACGGTGGTTCTCCTGCTCCGTGGATTTAGAGCGATTGGCACAGGGTCCACCCTGAGTTCATTTTTTCTTTTCCTGTTTTTACTGGTCTCGTTAATTTTTGTGCAGCTGTAACTAGAAGGAATAGAAGTGGGGTGCGCTGAGGTGCTTGCACCCGTCGGTGGCGCCTCTTCTTTGTGGTGCCCATTGGGGGCGACCTGTCAGTGGGTTGCAGCCCACAGGAGGGTGTCTTCCTCTGTGAGCACCACCCCCCCAAGCAGCCCCCATTCACACCCTTCACTCCCATTTCTTTACGCCTCTGGCATTCATCCCTCTGTTCTTGCTTAATCCACAGGCAGCAATTTGCCAGGGAGAGAACCTCCTTCAGGTGTGAATCTCAGTGAGCTCCAGTCCTGTCCCCCAAAGGCGCTTCTGCTTGACTAGAGAGCCAGCTCGTCAGAACCCATACCCAATACAACAAAAAGCGATTACAGCCGAGTGGAAACAGTGCACAGACTTCCACCATCCTCTTCAGCTCCTGCACGCGCCTGCCTCCCTCACTCCTGAGGGTGATCTCATTAATCTACAATTAGCTGTACGAATGAGTGTGATGATGATTATTTTATCCAGGGTAGCTACTATTTATGGAGTGGCGGCACGGTACAGTTAATACCAAGTAGGCATTTGATTTATTAGAGAGCGTCCTCTTGTCAGCCATCTTGAATGGTAGGTGGAGTCTCGCCCCCAAATTATTGTGCAAAGGTAGCTTTGGTGTTTTCAAGTGGTCTTACCACATCCCATGTGGCGGAGACTCGGTGGCTTTTACAAAACGTGTTCACCCGATCGAACTGGGGACTAGCAATGCTTTTCCTCACATTAGAGCCTTCCTTCCAATGAGGCCATGGAAAGAGAGACATCCATCAGGAAAGTGGGGTTTATGGTGATCTGACTACTAGATTTGCTGGCTCAGTTTGAGCTGTGGAATGCTCTTAATTAAATCTTAAGACTCCAATTTGCCAACTGCTCCCAAACTTGCTGAGCATGGGCACCGTCTGGGGACTTATTCTTAACGAGGGCAGATGAAGTGAGATGCAGAAAGAAGCAAATGCTGACGCTGTGCGTGTTCAGGTGGGGAGGGCCGGCTCCGGCACATGTCCTGCGTTCCGTACATTCTCCCCTGGTGGCAGTCACCGTGGTTCAAGGACCTACTGCCTGCAGAGTCCTCGGTAACAATACACTTGCACACTGGCCGTGCATGGCATTTGAGGGCTCTGTCACGGTACTGACCAGCAAAGGCAGGGGCAGCTGTGCTAGGAAGACTAGAGGGGAGTGGGGTGCTGGCCCCCTCTACTTGCTTTCCCTATACTGTGATCTCTGCAGCTCGGGGAAAGGGAGGTGGTGTTTGGGTGGTGTGGCTGTCACCGCAGCGTCACTGTACTGGCTGGGCCCTTTGACTTGAGCCCTCCGTGCATCCTAGAGCCCCGTCACCTCCCCCTCCACAGCTGCACGCTGGCTGGCATGCGCCTCGTCTGCGTTCCTCTGGTACCGATTTCCAGGCTTCGTTGGACACTGCTAAATACCTTTCTTGCATTTCCATGTTGCTCCGGGTTATTGCTATTATTCTTCCTATTTGGAAGTTGTCACAAGTACACAGCAGCTGTACGTCATGGGGAAGATGCCCCTGTACCCCACAGAGTACTGCCAGGTAATAAGCAGTTGGTACATGCTGACCAGCGTTGAAGTCAAGTGTGGCACCCTGGCCCCAAGGAAGGACGGAAATGCTGCCACCTTGGTGGCCCCATGCCTGACACCTGACCTGGAACCCTGAGGCAAATGCAGCTACAAAAGTGCCCTGAGATAGTCCCTCACAACTGTTGACAGAATCCAAAATTTACTTAAAATGCATTCAGGTTATTTTTGCTCTATTAATTTTGATAAATGTTTTTTTTGTAGGAAATTCTCAATTCTTGACACTGAGAGATGCGCCACTCTGTCTCCTAGGCTGTAAATTAAGATGAATAATGATACACACTTTACAAGAGTTGGTTTAAAAGTTCAAAGCAAATAGTCATTTATTATGCGAATGTCCTTATTTTGGGTCCTGCAATTACCGCGATCAGGCTGATAAAAATCTGGCATCCTGAAGCTGGTTTCTTGGAGAACTCCAAGTCTGACACGGCCCCCTCAATGCTGCGGGTTCCCGCTTGCCCTGCCAATCTCTCGGAACGGATGGGTCCGAGTTCTGCAGGGCCATGGGAGCTGGGGTGCAGCGAGCACCTTGTAAAAGGAGGTAGGAATGGGCAGGAGTGTGGCCCCTAGATTTGGGCCCATCTCATTCAAGTCATAGCTGTGCGCTAGATGGACTGTCTGACCTTGAACCTGCTCCCCTCCCCACTCTTGGACATGACCTAGGCGCTCTGGGCTCTCAGGCAGACCTCTGAGGAGCCACCTGGGTGGGTATGTGTGAGTGTCATCAGATCATAAAATCTGTCGCCGGGGCTTGCTGGTCTGGTGGGTCTGCCTGTCAGGTTCCCTGCAGAGAGCCTTGTGTTGAAAGCCTGCTGGACGTCCTTCGGGGACACACAAGGACCACATTCGCAGCACAGACCTCAGAACTCACAGTAGGAGGGGAATCACAGATGCCGACTCTGTGCCTCCCTCTGCAGTAGGTAGGTTGAAAGAATGGCATCCCTTTCATAATGAAAATCACAGAAGCATGGAATTATTTTACATCTTTGGCACACCGCGGGAACCTCTCCAGCTTCCGGAGCGGGAACTGTTACAATGGTTGCAGGGTCCCGGGCGGGCAGCCCCAGAGGCTGACAGCTCCTTATTCTGCTCCTATTCTGCGTCTACTATCTTGGAACTGGCCTCTCAGGGCCGGGAGTGATAATCGCTTGACCCTTCCCATGCCGCATGGTTAATTGGTTTATCTGATGGCTGGTCCGTTGTCCCCCTGCCGTTCCCATCATGCCTCTGCTCACTGGCCTGCAGCTGAGGGCACTGGGATACTGCTGAGCTGGGAACAGGACCGTGCTGCTCGGGAATTCGGGACTTGCCCCCCAGTAACTACGGCACCAAGCGCCATTGACTTAACTTCTTAGGGCCCGATCCACGTCTGTGAATTTCCATCGCAGATTTCAACTTCCCTGAAGGTTCGGAGCTGAGAGGGCAGGACCCGTGAGATCCCGGAGCCAGAGAACCCACACTTTCCTGGCCCCTGGGACTGTTGGTTTCTTACGTGCCTCTGGTACCTGGGGACCGATCCTTGATCAGCATACCATCCGGGACATCGGGACATCCAGGACAGGACCCCGGCCTGCCTGTCTAGCATCCTCTCCCCATTTCTCTCCTTCTCTTGGATGCCTACCCGTGACGAGGTTTCCCTGCACTTGATTCATGTGTCCACTCTGAGTCTTCATGTTAGAAAGCTCCGATGCTTGGCCTCCCTCTCCCCACCCCTCCTTTACAGATTCCACTGCAGCACCAGCTGTGCCAGGAGGCCTGCCCCCCGCCACGTTCCTAGCATCCTAAGTTGTTCTGAGGTGACACCACATTTCGTTGCAATTATGTATTTATGTCCCTAGTTTCTAAGACTGTTTTTCCTCCAGCCGGTGGAGGAGCGGGGTGAGGACAGTGTATGTTCATCTCTGCAGCTCATGCATTTAGCACATGGGAGGCACCAAATGTAGGGAAATTAAGATCATGATGATAAATGGAATCGAACTGGCCCACACCTGGCTGAAGAATGCAAAGAAACCTGACGGGACTCCCAATCATACTGGCAATGTGAAAATGGAATTCTCTGAAGCCAAATGGATCAATAGGAACAAGGTGTATGTTCACCCCAAATGCACCATAGGCCTCACGGGGATCCCGAGGATGGTTGTGAATTGTCCAGAGTTACTGCATCAACTTCTCTAACTACTAGTGAGTTATTGCTTCTAAAGGTTTAAATAGGTCAGAAGGCCTTAGCGATGCAGGAATGGTCTACAGAAGAAGCCATCACATAAGCCCATTGGTGGAAGGACTCACACGGATTCCTGCCGGTAACAAACACTCACGACTGGTGGACAGTGCACATGTGGCCTTTATGGAGTTTTCTCCTCACCCCGCCCATTCAGGGCAGGTAAGGCCCTGTCCAGGGTGCTGGAGCTGGGGGTAGCCGAGCCTGGACTTACCCGTACCCCGTGGCCCCGGGTTATTCCTGTAACTGCCAGTCCACTGAAATGTTAGGGACGCGTTTGCTTTGCCCTGCACAACGGAAGTCATTCAAGTTGACCTTGCAGTGATTTTGGGGTCCAGCTGAGTCAAAAAGTATCTTTAAATGATCAGTGCTTCAAACAGGCTTCAACACGGAGGGGAAAGAAAACGTGCATTTAGGAATCAGGGGTGAAAACAACAAGCAGTAGGATTGTTGGGGCCCCACAGCCCCTCACTGCGTGCCTGTCCTCTGGACTGTGACAGGTAGCAGGGTCCCCTGATGCTGGATGGTACAGGGAAGCAGGCGCATCCGTGGGCACTGAGCAGGTGCCTGGGTGGGAATGTGACCTGGACCCGGGGCTGCCCATGAGCCCCTCCACACTGCCCACCCGGGGCCCACGCCTGGTGGCTCTCTCCTGAAGGGGGCCTGGTCAGAGGTCAGCAGGGGCAGCTGTGAATCAAGTCGCGGTAATGGGAAATCACGTGTGGTTTCCGTATTTTGACTGTTGTTACTGATAGTACAGCTCACGGCTACTCACCACAACCCAGGGTGTCAGGCCCCACACTCGGGGGTGGCTGACTCGTGGCAGCTGCGTGCTGCTGATGAAGGAGGTGACGGAAAGGCCAGGATGTTGGAGCAGTTTTCCTGGGTCACAGCTAGATAGCTGCAAAGCAAGCCGAAACTAGGCTGCCCCAGAGGCCTCTGATCCCCCTAGTCATTTGTGGAGCTGGTTTCCTTTCCCAGGGCCCTGCGCTGGGCCCGCTCAGCTCTCCCGCTTGCTGAAGTGCGAGCACAGGTGACCGGTTTAAATTCCGAGGCTCCGTGCCTGGAGTGAGCTCTGTGCTGAGACAACAGTGTGTGGTGTCTGTGCCAGAACTGGTCGAATGTCTGGCCATGGGACCAGCATACGGGTGTTGACCGCCCCGGAGTTCAGTTCCCCAGTCGAGAGAGCGGGGCAAATAATTGCACTTATTTCCTAAGGTTGGCATTAGGATAAATGATTATTATGTATAAAGTACTGAAGACCTGATATTTACTAGGGTCAGACAATATTGTTAGCGGTTGGTTATGCTTCTGGGATGATGATGATGATGATGATTTTCCTTATTGGTAAAAATGGGATAATAATGCAAAACTCACTGCACCACCAAGAGAAAGCATCCAGGAACCAAAATATAGCACAGCAGGCATATCATGAATAGTAACTGCTCTTAATAGAATTCTAGATTTTGAGGCCGGATGGAGCTTGCATTCCTTTTCCAAATAAACATTCAGAACGTTAAAACCAATTCAATCTGCGCATCCTCCAAAATTGTATCACACAAGATAATAGACTGATATTTCTGTACAAAAATGCATCTTGCCTTAACAGCCACGTTTGAATGAAATGGAAAGTCACCAGCTTTTACCACTTGCTGAATAAAAATCAGATTGTGTACACATTTCATAAAAAGTACGAGCAAACGTAGTCATGTAGGTCATCAATATCTGTAGCGTGATGATTGTGATAATCCCAGCCCCCAAACTGTGAGAAAGTCCCACAGTTTTGAAGTTAGACCTTGAGCCCAGTTCTGTCTGCACGAGGCCCATGTCATCTGGATGTTGCAGAGGAGGCTAGAATTCATTCACGCGTGCATCCGTTGACTTTCTGAGTGCTGCATGTTTCAGGACCCAAGACGAATCCAGCAGTTCGGAACAGAGAGCTGGAGCCCAGGGCAGGACCAGATTAGAGATGGAGACCCAAGAGGGATTGACACGATGGTCCGAGTGGAGAGCAAGCTCAGCTGTCTCTCTCATCAATGGAGCAAAAAGTGAACCCTCCCCATGAACATTTAATATGTACTTAACGTGAGATGTTGAGGGACCGGCTGAGTCACACTGACCGTGGCCCATCCAAGAGCCACTGGTTCAGTGTCATATCAAACCACATCCCATTGGCGCTCCCAAAGGGCGTCCATTAACTTGAAGTTCACTTCCAGGTTGCTGAGTAGATCTGTGTTGACGTTTGAGCAGCTCAGCCCATCACCAAGTGCCAGCCACCGTCAATAATGGGTACACCTGCGCCAACAAGAGTCACTTGTCCTGCCCACTGACATCTTACTGGGGCATCGCGCAAGTCCGAGTCTTACCTGAATAGCCTGGCTTACTCCCCAACAGCACCCCTAAATTTGGTACCCGCCTTACAGATGCTGCTCCTGTTGTGGGGCGGGTCTTGGCCGGGAGCCCTTGTACCACCGTGAGTTCACCGTGTTGGACTGCCTGGATCCTGTTGTGTTGGTTCGGGGTTCCATTCCAGGCTGTTGGAAAGAGGTGTGCAGAAGTGTCCTCTCATTGGGTTGGGGTGTCTGTGCAAGGCTTTTCATATTCCTCATGCCTTCTTTTCAGGGGTGCGCTGGCCCTTCCTCTCGGCCCTGACTCTCCAGCATAAGGGCCCATGGATGGTATTTTCTGTGACCTTGTGGTCACTCCCAAGCAGTGGTTCTGGGGAGTAATTATGGGGACCGAGGTCTGTTTTGTTTTCTGTGTATAATGATCTTCAGGCATATGCTTTCTTTCCCGGGGTTTCTTTTTGTACTAACATTTTGACTTTCTATGATCTCAGTAACTGTATTGAATAAGCTGTATGAAGAATTCCCAATGTATTCTGTCTTGAAAATTCCATAATTGCTACTTAGTTTTAGAAGTCAAACTTGATCACAGACGTCATAGTTCCTGGGCCTCTCCGATGGGCCTGGAGCACTTTCTGAAGGAGACATGGGCCGTCAGAAGGTGCAGAGGTGAGCTGGTGGCAGGGCCACCGGACCCAGAAGGTCCTGGCGGCTGGGAGCCAACAGGCTCAGACCCGTAACTGCAGAGCCGGTGGCTTTACTAGTCCACCATCTGCTTTTGTTGGTGCTTAGTCACAGCCAGTGGTCAAAGCACACAGACGTCACCGGACATCTGTCCGCCGCCACGTCCGGTTCCCAGAGGCCCTCTGAGGATGGACTAACTCCGTTCAGCACCTGAACTTGGGAGTCATTTCCGCAGCAGGCAGAGCAGGGCGACCTTGTGTGAGTCATGACCTTCGCTAAGTCACGGTGTTCTGACCTGGGAGATGGGAATAGCAGTTCCTATCATGTATTGTTTGGTCTGATTAGAAAGAACTTGAAGGTGTGAGTGATCAAAGCAAGAGATACGTTCAGAGCGTTTGCCGACTTGTGAGTCTGTGTGGGTTTTCAGGACATGTCCGCGTATATCACGTGCATGGGCACACGTACACGCACATATCCATATGGACGTATTCTAGAAGGATCTACAAGAAAGTGCAGGTGTCAGGGGATGGGACACGCCCAGACCTGCCTCAGCAAGTCCTCCCGGCTTTGATTATGCCGCCTCCCAGTTTCTCCCCGACTGACAACAATGCGTCTCCCCATCTCCCCGGAAAAGGAGCACAACTCCATCTGTCCCCACACCCTCCTCCTGAGGGACAGAGGAAAGAGGCCTGTAAGTGGGTCTTATTCCGCTGTCACAAAGCTGGGAGGTCAGTGCCATCACCATCGTCATCTTCATCCTTCTCCTCAGTCCTTCTTCTTATTGTGACCATTATTGTTGCTGTTACTATTTTCTCACGAACATGGTAAGGTGGAGACGTGGCAGACTTCAGTGTTTTCCCCGCACCCCGGGGCAGCGAGTCAGCCCTTTTCCCACGGTCCTCAGGGCCAGGCCGTGGGCCGCTGGTCTCAGCTTTGGCTTCTGTCCCCAGCAGGGGAGCTTCTATGCGCCTGCGGAGAGCTGTGTGCAGCGGGCTCACAGGTGGCACCGCGGGCTCTGTCTCCTGCTCCTCCGCGCCCACCGGGGACTCCGCGCCTACTTCCTGGGCATCATGAGGGACGTCCCGGAGCTGCTGCAGCTGGAGCTGGGTAAGGCCCGGGCCCGGGGACACTCCCTTCGCAGCCCCCTGCCTCTTTGGCTGGGCACGAGCAAAGGCGGCATGCCTCCGCATGCCTCAGGGTGAGAAGCCTGATTGAGGTCGTTCTGTAGCACATGCCTGTCTGGCAGGAGAGGCTCCTGGTCGGGCAGGCTCGGGAGACAAGCACAAGCAACTCAAGGGGCATCCACCCACCCATCCACACGCCCACCAGGCATGCACGGGACACCCAGGGCATCCCTGGCACTATTGGAACGTAACGTGAAGTCGCTTCCTAAGAAAAATGCCAGTTTCTAGCTCTAGCACTATCTGAGCTAGGCTGTAGGTAGGCTGCAGCATTGCACCTTACAAGCATGGAAAACAACCCTAAGAAATAAATCATAGGTACCTTTTAACGTGGCTGATTGGAGAGACCTCTTAGTGGCCCCCACAGTTGGTTTTCTGGGGGTGAATTACTTGCTGCCCGTCCTCAGACATGACGGAGACCATCGAACCAGAGTCCTCCTGGTCGGCAGATGGTGGACTGGGAGCTCAGAGAGGTAGAACAGTGGCTCAGGGTCACACAGCAATGAGCGCCAGAGCCACAGCAGGGGGCAGAGGTCCTGCAGTGGCTGTTTCATGCCACGTTCACTTGCAGCGAGTGAGATGTTGCCGTTCTGCTCAGCGTCCTCGAATGAGGCCCCTTTGTCCCGATACCGCGTGCTCAGCCTGGTGGTCAAGGTCAACAACAGAAGCAGACTGGGCCCCCAGCCCTCACCTGCTGAGAGGTTGCTGGCTCTGGCATATCTGTGGCCGTGGCTGTGGCTGTCTGTGGTTGCAATGATTCATCTGTAGGATTCTCCTCCCCACTATACCTGGGGTCGTTGACAGCAGGGCGTCCTGAGGTCCCTCCTGCGTGGTGCCCGGTGAGGAGGCGTGGAACTCCAGTGCCATCTTACCAGCGTACTTGGCCCGCCCCCTCAGCCATGCACCCGTGGGGTGGGGGTGGTGGCTTTGCAGATCCAGACGCTGGGCAGGCGCAGAGCTGGAGCCGTTGGCAAGGCTTGGGGGGAAACGGAGCTTGTGCTGGAGCCACTGACTTCCGCTTTCACTTTCTAGCCAAAGGAACTGCCTTGGCTCTTTTTTGGGTGGAGGTGGGAGGGGGGGCTCGTGCCATTACTATCCTGTTTTTATTGAGCACCTACTATGTGCCAGGCATTGTGCTCGACTCTAAGGACACAGCTGAGACTAGGGCGACAACAGGCCATCGTTCCAGGGCAGCCGCCTGGCGGGTGGGTGCGTGCTCCGTGGACCCTGGTCAATAATTGCCCTCGTGCACCCAGGAGGCTGCGCTTTTACCAGAGCGCAGACCACTGACCACGGCTCCATGGCACCAGCAAACTCACACAGGCGAAGCCCTCACCCAGGGCCTGGCCTCCAGGTCCGGCCGACCAGACGGCGGGTGCCAGGCTCTGCCCTCGTTGGTGGAGATGAAATGCCTGTCCCACGTGGCCCACACACCTGAGTGTGAGTGTGTTGCACGCACATGAACAGGTACCTGCAAGGGCACAAAAGACTCTGGCATCACTTGGCACCACGTCTGCGGGAACCTCGGGGAGTGTGAAGTCAGGGCTCCACGCCTGGGGTGACCAACATGACCCCGTGGGCAGTAGGGACAGGCAGGAGGGGATTCCTCCAGCCCCGTGTTTATTTCTGTGACTTTAACACCCTCGTGATACTGGGCTCCTCACGCTATGAGCAATGGCTGCGGCGTTTGCGGGCCTGTGAGTTTCATCACGTGCTGTCCTTTCTTTCCCCAGAGTCCCTTGCTGTTGAAGAAACGCTGTCTCAGTTGTGCTCAGAGCTACAGGTAACGCAGAACTGCCCCTCGGCCTGACGGCTGGGGTCGTGCGGGACAAACGGGGCGGCTTGCTTGATAAAGAAATCAGAGATGCGGGACAGGACTGTAACCCCACTCCTGGCGGCAGAACACGCGGACAGCCCATGACCCCGAGTCATTACGTGTCTGTCTGATACCTGTTGTCTGACCAGCTCTGTGCTAGATACTTTGGAGGCACTCACCAGGTTAGCAGGTCTCTGGGCCTTGGAGCTCAGGCCACACAACCTGTCCTTGACCCGTCCCTGCAACACGCTTTGGTTGACTGCCCACTATGTGCCCCTCACAGAGGGGGGTGGCCACTGTCCCATGTGGACAGAGGCCACTAGGAGGGTGAAATGCATGTACATGTGCACAGAGCCGGGTGCGTCACCTAGCGGGGCCTCGAAGGCCAAGGGCGCTACAGATGTGGACACAGGTAGGTGTGTCTGTGTGGCCTGGGACCGCAGGAGGACGTGTGGGGAACTAGGAGGCTTCAGCTAGCGGACGCCGGAGAGGAGGCTGCATTGGAGCCCAGCCTGGAGGGACAGAGGGAGCCCTGTCTTTTGTGCAGGGGTGGCCCAGGCCAGGAGGGCGGGGCTGTGCTTGGGGACCCATGAGGGAGGGAGGCAGAGCAGTGACAGGCCCCTGGGGTCCCTGAGCTGCCCATGAAGGACGTGTGTGCCCAGCACAGGGCACAGCGGGCTAGCAGGGAACATGCAGGGGAACGGGAGTGGCGGCAGGAAAAGGGGGTAGGGTGGGAGCAGCAGACGACCACAGTTATAGCAAAAGAATCACAGCACCAGCTCCCTAGTCCTGAGCACAGGCCCTGCCCTGGGGCAGGGTGCTTCCCACACAGCAGCCCCCCGGGACAGGGAGGCGCTTCCCACAAGTGGGTGAGGGGACTGTAGCTTCCCGAAAGTCCCCGAGCCACCGGGCTGATGGCCAGGGGCCTGAACACAAGGCCTTGAGGGGGTCCCGGAGTCTGATCCCTGCAGCGATGCAGGGGAGAACTCAGACCACCATTGAGCCCACCCGAGCATCTCAGGAGGGACCCATGCAGCTGTCCAGTCTTTACTTGGCACAAAGCAGCAGAATTAACAGCACAAAGCAGTGGTGTGGCTGGTGGCAGGGAGGGAAACAGACGAGGGGTGGTTTGCTAAGGGGCTGGCCGGGGTTGTGGTGGAAGAAAGAGGCCCCTGCAAGGTGAGCTCCCAGCCCTGGGCGATTTGCAGGCCGGACGTCACCACCTAGTGGCCGCGCACAGTCTCGCCCAAGTCTTCCAGGGATGGGGTTGGGGACTTAACTTGCAGGTGATGGGGACAGTTTGCAAACACAGAGCTACCGAGAGGCAGGGATGCAGACCTATCTTGCTCCACCGGAACCTTAAAAACCTTTATCAGCAGCTACCCTGTGCCGGCCGCTCGCTGCCTTTTGCTGGGAATGTAGAGATGGGCGAGACCTTCCCAGGACAAGCGAGGGTCTCCCCCGAGAGCTGACCTCTCCCTCGCCTCCCCGATGAGTTGCCCCAAGCAGGGAGGTGGTCGGGGGGCTCCTGCAAGTATCAGCGAAGGCGGCCTGGGATCCCCCGTAGGAGTGGGGAGTGGCGGGGAGCAGGTGCGGGGAGCAGGGGTTGCCGGGCAGTTGGGTGCCCGCCCCGCGGAAACCCTCCTTCTGCAAAATGACGGTGAATAACCCGGATGAAGCGGGAAGCACACGTGACCCGCCTACGGGTGGGTCCTGCGCAGACGGCAGAGGGCTGAGTTCGGGATGGAAGGGGACAGGGAGATCCCGAGACAGGAGAGAGACTGGTGAAGAACGGAGAAGTCGCTGGCGCTGTCAGGGACGGGCCCCGCACCTCCACCTTTCTGCCTCCGCAGGTGTTGAACAGCCCTGAGAAGATTGCGGAGCAGATCAGCAAGGATCTCGCCTGGCTCACCTCCCACCTGACGGCTCTGTGGACCCAGTTCCTAGACGCGGTGACCCTGCACGCCCACGTGACCGCTTACCTCACGCAGGAGCACCACACCCTGAGGGTAAGGGGTCCCCCGGGGCGGGTGCCGTGCCCGTGACCCCACGGGGACGGTTACAGCAATACGTTTATGGGGCAAAGTAAGAACTGAAGGCAGGTCCTGGCTCCCCTGGGAACTGGCCCCAAGTTGCCTTTGACCTTGCTTAGCCCCTCAGACCTGGCCCGGCCCTTCGGGAAATAACTCCCTCAGCTCCCAGGTGTGGGGACGGAGTAAGAGATGGCAGCAGGACCCCAATGCCAGAGTCCACCAAGCGCACAGGGGACACCCGTGCGTGACTGGTTTCGCCAATTCTGTTTCATCTGCGTTTCTGGATGTTCCTGGTTTCAGGTGCCTAGCATTCTAGTAGAAGAAATAAGACCTAAATAGAAAAATGACAGAAAGCAACACCAGAGCAGTTCATAAACATGCCTGAAACTGTCCGTAAACCCGGCTCCAGCAAGAGCGGTGGGAGAGGCCGGGGTGCAGAGAGGCTATGGTCTCAGAACCCCTGGGGGTGGACCCAGCTGCCTCTATGAGCTGCTACCTCCTGGGACCTCAGTTTTCTTACAAAACTCTAGGTAATGCCCCCAGCACCAACACGTGAAACTACTTACGTGGCTTCATTCCTCAGGTCCGAAGGTTCTCGGAGGCCTTCTTTTACATGGAGCACGAGAAGCTTGCCGTCCTGACGTTTCAGGAAAACCTGTAAGTAGCCCATTACCTGCCCGGAAGTAGGCACCCAGGGCGTCCGCTGCCCGGGGCCGTGCTCCCTCTGTGGGCAGAGCTCGTACCAACTACGGAGGCAGGAGCTGGCAGGGCGGAGGGCAACCGCCGGGTTTTCTTTCACCGAGTGTCATCATGATGCTACAGACAGAATCAGGGCTTCCCGGGCCCCCGAAGACATCCGTGCCGAGCCCTCTTTGCAAAATGAATTAGAAGCAGATGGTGTGGGTACAGACTATGTCAGAAACACACACACACACACACACATACACACAAACACACATGCTTTGTTAAAGACCTTGCAGCCGCCATGAAATGCGTTTAGCATAGGATTTAAGACTGAATTTCCTCATTAGGGCAACTGGTGAATTTTTATGTCCACCTTCCTCCAACATTAAAGGAACAAGGAGAACATTTTTCAGAAAGGTCATCGGGTTGACAAGAGGTGAGGTCCTCCTTGCTCAGACCGTCAGGTGAGCACAGAGTGGCCTTTCCCACCCAAGTGCCAGCTGCCTTCTGTCTCTGAGTGATGGGCTGCCCTCCAGGCCTCAGGACAGACCCCGAGGTCTTCGCCCTCATTTTTTAACCCTCTTTCCTTCCCCCACTTCATTGTGTTTAGAAAGCACACAGGCATTTAAATCCTACCTTGTAGATTGAGGAAGGGAGAGGGGCACCAAGAAAAAACACACCTGTGTGTTGAAATAGCATCTTCAGAAATCTAGTGCCTACCACTCATTTATCTGTGCATTCGTTCCAGCCCCCAGCCAGAACTGCCTGGATATATTTTCTAAAACCCAAACCAGAAGAGCTGAGAAAAAAACTGCAAATGAGGAAACCGGCTTCCTGAGTTTCCCAGGCAATAGGTAGACTTCAGTCTGCTGGGCATGGCTGTGTTCCCAGGGGCTGAGCCCACGAGGGGGTGACAGGACACATAGGCAGCTGTCCCCTGCAAGAGGTGTGTTGACACGCCAACCACCTGTACAGAGGACAGATAATGCAGCCACCAGCCACCCCAGGTTCAAAATCCTGTCCCTCCGTTTACGCCCACTGGACCCCTGAGAGAGTTATTTTAGTGTCACGTTTGTTTATCCTTTATATTTTTCTAAACCTCACCTGATCTTATTTTCCTTCCCATGGGCCAGATAATAGTTGTGGGGACCAAATGAGGTCACCCCTGTGCAGGGAGCGTGTAGTGGCCACCACAGGGAATGTTAGGCAGTGACCAGCGAGGAACTCAGCTGTCCATCGCAGCACAGGCCCTGGGGACACAGCGGGGAACAAAGCAAAGGTGCTGGTCCCGTGGGTGGATGGCCGGCCTCGATGGAGAAGCGGGCAGGGGTGAATGACAAGGATGAGCAGGGGAGCAGCCGGCATCCTTGCCCTGGCCTGCCCACTGCGCTGGGGGGTGGTGGGTAAGAGGCAGGGCCAGGCGGGCGGGCCACCTGCAGGAACACAAAATGCTTGGAAAGCCGAGGGAAGAAGCGGGCACGGGTAGAACGAGGTGGGTGGGTAGGGACCAGCCCACACAGGACCCTGTTGACCAGGATAAAGACTTCAGACTTCGTACCCTGGCAATTATGATCCTGATCTTAATTCTTTGGATTTAACCCCAGAAGTGGGATTGCTGGGGTATATGATATTTCTACTTTTAACTTGTTTTTTTTTAAAAACTTAAAAAAATATTTTATTGATTGTGCTATTACAGTTGTCTCTCAATTTTTCACCCTTTGCCCCCCTTCCACCCAGTACCCCCGTCCCCTTCAGCAATGCCCCCCTCAGTTCATGTCCAACTGTCATGCATGTAAGTTCTTTGGCTTCTCCATTTCCTCTTTTATTCTTAACACCTCGTTACTTTTAACTTTTAGGCACGTCTGTCCTGTCACCCACAGTGGGTGCGCCAGTTTTCATTCCACAAAGGTTCTGACTTCTTCACATCCATAACAACACCTGGGCATTTTTGTTCTAATAACAGCCACTTAATAGGTGTGAGGTATTGTGTAAATGCCCCTGGCATTTGGAGTCATTTTTAAACACGTCCTAGGCACTGTTTCAGGGGTCGCCTTCACAAAGTCCTGATGGCTAAAGGGGCCACCTTCCGGCAGAAGGAGACTCTGTAAGAAATGATTGGTTCTCTGAGACGGTCCTGCTGTGTTATAATTGCTTGATTAATGACCCGGTTGAGTTACAACGTCAAAGCTCTTTCGGTCTAGACTCAAGTTTCAGTCCCCCGGGTGTGCGTATGCTTCACCCTACGCCCCTTGCTGTTCATATACTTTTTAAGTAAACTAAAAACTGGACCAACGTTCCCCATTCCGGTGATGACTTAAGAAGTACAGAATTAATTGCGACAAAAGTCCATCTGAACGTTCAGAGAAAGGGGGCAAAGAATCCCCAAGTTGCAGCAAACTTCGGGGCCTTGAGGAAGGGAATAAACTCTTATCCTCTTCCGTGGGTTATGCTCCCCCTGGAAAATAAGAAGGAGATGAAATTCGAATAGTTCCTACGTATGTCACATGTACAAACACATAGTATCCTATCTGCACACGGGTTCGTCTTCATTTGTCACCGAGAAAGCTGGATTAGGGCTGCGGCTTGGGACTTGTGCGGAGTCCTCACCACGGCTGCTCTGCAGGGACACAGCCAGGGACTGAGGTGGGGCTCCCCGGGGTCAGGTGCGCCCGCAAGACAGACTGACAGACATGAGCTATGCACGCTCAATTCTTCTCCCAAACCAGCAACAGTCTTTTCTTCCTGTGGGAAAGAGCGAGTTGGCACAGAGATAAATTATGGAATGCTCATATTTTTCCTTCCGGAGGGGACAGTGGAAATAAAACTCTCTCCCTTCTGCAGGAAGCTGAGCAGAAGGGAATGGACATTTGCCACCACTCCAGCCTTTGACTTAAGGGTTCTGATTATTTCACATTCTGGAACCAGACTCCTGCTGGTGAAGGGGTGTTTGAGTCCCAGAGGAGGAAGGTGGGGCCTTTTTAGAACCCTGGATGGGGAAATTGACAAACCTGGCTCCTAATTTATACCCTAATCCAGGGTGCTGGGTCCAAGCAGGGAGCTAGAAAAAGCAATTGCAGATGTTCTTATTTCAAGCGCCACAAATATGCGTCAGACCCTGAGTGCTGAAGGTGGTCAGAGAAGTAAGGGTGTAAATGTAGAAATTTCGGCTTTTTCTTCTGAGGGTAAGACTCCTAGCCATTTGGAAATTCAGCCCCTGGTCCACTTGAATGGCATTTGTTCTACCCCAGCGAATGGTATGAGATAGATGCCCCGTGTCCCACCGATCATTCCATCCACGGCTTCTAATCCCAGAGCCTGGGCCAGTTCCACTGCAGAGCAGCCGGGGTTTGGGGCGGGGAGCTGGGGACACAGGAAGGGTGGGCAGATGGGTGATGATTGTCAGAGTCTGCTGAACATGCTCTGGATGTTTTCTTGGGAAGAGGGGGTGTGGCCATGACTTGACTTCATTGGAGTCTTCCAAGGATGCTCACCTGGCTGTGCTGTCGCAGGGTCCAGGCCCACAGCCAGCTGTCGCTGGACATCCGCAGCTCCGAGTACCTCACCGCCATGCCCCCGCTGCCCGCCGAGTGCCTGGACATCGATGGAGACTGGAGCACCCTGCCGGTCATCTTCGAGGACAGATATGTGGACTGCCCGGTGACAGGTGTGCCTCCCTTGTTCTGGGAAGATGCAAGGACAGGGCTTAGCAGTGGGTTCCTGTCAGTCTCTCTACTCCTGTCCCAAGGGGACCAAACACATGTTCACAGAAGAGAAGCAAAAGCTAAGGTTACGTTAGCTATCGGGAACACCTTTTCTTTTCTTTTTTCTTCAGAGAGATCAACAAGTCATGTAACAGTGGGACAATCGTAGTCAAGATTCCCTTGCCCACTCTTTCTGGGGAGGAGCGGTACCCAGTGCCTAACTGTTCTCACCTGCAAAACAACCCAATTCCCCTGATAACCAGACCGCCAGGAGCAGCGTCCGGGCATCCGTTCTTATCTGCTCTGTGCAATTCCGATAGCAGGTCATTTCTGGTCGAACGTTGATAGCATTTTCACCCACTAATCCGGAACAACTCAGCCCGTCATGCGTGTGTGTCCACACACAGTGTGTCTGGCTGCTGTTGCAGTGTGTTAATGAGCTCTCAGGTCCCCTGGGCGGAGCCCGGTGCACACGGGCGGGCAGCGAGGGCCACCAGCCCCTGAAACTCGCCACGATCCATCCCTTCAGGGACCAAAAAATGCAAAGCCCTTATCTGGAGACTGTACGTTTCAGCGTTTTCATCCGGTGACGACAACCCTACAGGCTGTGTTTCATGGAGAGAAGCTGAGGCACGAGGAGTGTGAGGGTGTATGAAAGAGCAGGCAGCGTACAGAAGCCAGCACTCAAAGCCATGTTGACTCCCTTTCCAAAGCCCACGGTGCCCACCCTGTCCCCTCGGTGGGGAGTTTCAGCGCCGAAGGTTTGGGTGCCCACTTACATTCAGGGTGTCCCAAGCTGAGATGGGCCGATGTCTGAAAGTCTGGGTGACTTCCCAGGACAGTGCTGCCTTGCGGAGGAAGGACGCTGTTCTGCTCCCAGTTGTACCCTGACACCTGGTGTCCACCTGGTGTATGACACCCACAGTGGCTCCAGCCAGGGCAGCCAACAGGGCTGGGGAAAGCCGAACCCTATGCGTACATAGTTCCTCTTGGTGATCGCCCTGTAGTTTACAGGACGTGTGAAGAGTTAGGGGAGATGTTTAAGAGAAGCCCGCCCTCTCAGGCCGGCGAACGCTACCTTCGCTAGGCTGGGCTGCAGGTGGCCTCGTGGTCTTTTCTTCCACGCGTATTCGTAGACACGCCGGAGGGCACGCAGCTCACGCCGTCAGCTGGTGGGAACAGTCACAATGCCTGGCTGTTTTTATAAACCGGCTGCACTTCAGCAGAGCCCCGTTCCACAGCCGTCACCGGAAAGTCAGTGGTGGTCCGTCTGCCGCTTCCCTGCCCCTCCCCTGCCCCTAGTCAGCACTCCAGGGTCACACGCCTGCCCCGCACAGGTTCTCTGAGCCATGCGTGGTCCGTATCTACTTCGTGCGTTAGGGCCATCAGCTCTTTGTGGCTTCCCTAAGGTGCTGGGGACATGGGATGAGGCCGAGGATGGCCCCCCCGGCACGGACGTGCCATCTGCTCCAAGGCGATGGCTCTCAGAGGCCTGGCTGTGTCCCCAGTACCTTTCACCTGACCCACCCCCTTCACCAGAATGACTTGTACAAAGTAATCCCTGCCCCCCTTCAAAACCCGAAGCCTCTTCCTTGGCCTCTCACTTTTTCACAACGTACTTGGATGGTTCTTGAATCCCAAGGCAAAAGTATTGGCAAATCAAGAACCGTTTTCCATTTCCTCAGAGGCTTGGTGGCCTTGATATCTAACTTGAAACGAGGTTGTCACGTTTGCATTCTGCTCTTTTAGTGGAGTGGAACGTTTGTGTGTTAACGTCATAACGTTTGCTCATGGGCTGCTACCTTACCGTGGCTATAATGCCTACTGGGTGCGTAATATACGTGTTTCTTTGCTTTGGGCATCCTTTGAATGTTTACCTTAATTTTGATGTTCCAGCAACAAGTCCTGCAAAAACAAATCTAAAAGACAGAGAAGACAACCATGTGGAAAAGAGAAAGTCACCATTCAGGGAGCACCTCATTCCGCGCCCCCTGACACCGGCCCAGAGGGACTCTGATGAAGAGGTGGCGGGCTGTCCAGAGTCCGAGGAAAAGGCGACCACACCCAGCCTCGTGGCCGTGCGCTCCGCCTCCCAGGTGTATCTGACCGTTGGCGAAGTCCAGGCCGAAGCAGGTCTCCCTGAGGATGACAGTGGGGCTGGCCACAGGCCCGACGTGGGGGAGCATTCCCGGGCCGGTGACCACGCACCCGGGAGGAGCGATGGCCCCGAGGACAGCGGCCTGGACTACATGGACGTGTGTTCCGGCAGTGAGCTCCCTGGAAGGGCGGAGCCCGCGGTGGTCGGGGGTGATCAGCACGGGAGTGGGCCCCTGCGAGATAACGGTGAGTTAGACAGCAGAGGGGGACCAGGCGGACGTCGCCCCGGTGCCGTCTCCTCGGGGAAAACCACGGCCCAGGAGTTAAGGACCCTGGGCAAGGGGGCGGCAGCCCAGGAGGGTAAGACGCTGCTGCTGAGTGTGAAGCTGTTCCCCGGCGAGCCCTGCAACCCACTCCACTCTGCCTTGAGGGCGTCCCCGAAGGGCCCTGCCCCGGAGGAGCCGGAGGACGCGTCCGTGCTCTCCGGGGTCATCAAGCGCTCCTCCTCCGTCATCTCAGACTCGGGCATCGAGAGCGAGCCCAGCTCCGTGGCCTGGTCCGAGGCCCGAAGCAGGGCCCTGGAGCTGCCCAGCGACCGGGACGCCCTGCACCAGCTGGCTCGAAGGCACGCCCTGCACCGGAACTCCTTCGAGGGCAGCGGGCACATGGAGAGCAACCTGAGTCTGCCCAGTGGGATCCAGGCCTCCCTCACCTCCATCAGCTCGTTGCCTTTCGAGGAGGAGGAGCGGGAGTTGGCGCTCAGGAGGCTGACCAAGTCGGTGTCGGCACCCCAGATCAGTAGCCCGGAGGAGCCTGCCAAGGACACGGGCACCGTGCGGCCCTCGGGCGGTCTCCCTGGAGCTCCAGCCGGGCACGTGGAGAGCCGAGAGCCCCCGGGACCCCGCGTGGGCCATTCTCTTGCGGAGGGGGTTTCAGGTGTGGACAGCCAGCCGGGCCGTGGTTCCAGAGACGTCCCCAAAGAGCTTCACTTGGATCCTCACGGACCCTGTTGCCTTGATGGCAGGATGGAGACCCCTCCAGGTGTTGAAACCAAAGGCCTTCTTTTTAAAATACCACATAGCGTAGCCCTTGAAAACCCTCGCGACAGGTCTTCTCCTAGGACACAAGCGGAGACCCCAGCGGGCGTGTCTACAGACTTGAATGTGGGGGACAAGGCTCTGTCGGACAGTGGCAGCTGGGACGTGCGGACCCTCACTTACCATGAGGGGCCTGAGCTGAGTTCTGCACCAGCCGCTGATGCCGTCGGTCTGGACTCAGCGGGCGGGCCGAGCAACTCGCCTGGCATCGCTGAGGATTCGGCACTTGCCGGGGCAGCCAGGACCCCCCTGGAGGTGGGACATCAGGCGGGCGTGGGGTGCTCCCACGGGACCCACTCTGCCCACTCCCAGGTGGCGGGTCACTCAGAGCTCAGGGCTGGGACCTCCAGTGTGGGGTCCCACCTGGCCCCCACAGAGACCTTCTCTCCGGACAGCCTCAAAGCTGTGGAGGTCGTCAACTTATCCGTGTCTTGCACGGCCACGTGTCTCCCGTTCTCCTCTGTGCCCAAGGAGACCCCTGCCAGGGCGGGAGTCCCTTCCAGACAGGCCCCGTTTCCCATCACGCACCAACCTGTGGGGTCCTTCGGGGCTGTCTCTCCCCACCGCAGCCAGTCCGAGGACGGCGCCAGTGAGAGGATGTTCAGGTAAGTTGGCAGCTGCCCCACTGGTCCCAGTGCCGTCTGCTACGTGTGTCCACGTATTTCTCGGTTTCCTGCACACCAGTTCAGGTTGTGAATGCAGTCGTTGCCTCATTTAAATAAAGCACTACATGTATATCACGTAAGTCAGAAATGCAGAATAGGATAAAGTGTCAACACCCCTGTTTCCCACGTATAGCCACCCTTTATGTGGGTGTGTAAGTTCGTCCACCCTTTTTCTGTCCACCTGTATCTCTACATAGTCTTTCTATGCAACGCAGGATAATTCCGTACAAAGTTTTTCCAGCCTCCTCTATTGGAAACACCTTTCTATGTTTACCCGTCTATTTTTCTTAATCATTTCCTGTTGCAACAAGATGCCATGGCGTAGATCTACCATGATTTAGTAACAAGGTATTTCAGAAGTGGGCCTCTCGGTGTCTTTTTCCATTGTCATTAAAATAAACAACTCTCCGTGTCATTGCTCCTCTGTGTTGGCACATTTTGAAAGGACGGTTCTTGAAGGGTTTTGCGGGCTTCGAATGACGTCATCCGGGTGGTCTGGGCAGCCATTTGGTGTGTGGCTCTGTCATTCCCTTGCCCAGCTCCTGTCTGTCCCAAGCCTTGTGTGGGGCGTGGGGCCCTGTGGCTACCTCACCTACAGACTGTATATTTGATGGAGTATATCACAGATCCGCTTTATGAAAACATGCCATCGTGTGCCCTGCTTTGCAGAATGCGTGCCCTGCCATCAACGTAGCGAACGTGTGGCAGGCAGCTCCCAGCCCCCGGCAGCATTGCCCTGGAGTTGCTCACGTGACCCACAGCCTAGCAGCCGATGAGACATGAGGGAACTGGGACCGTGGGGTGGGTATGTGAGCACAGCTGAGCCAGGGTGGGCGGTGGGGGGACACAACCGGGCTGGGGACGGTGAGTATGACTAGAGGTAGTGGCCAGGAGAAACTGTCATCGAAGGGGACAGGCTGATGAGGATGGCGGTGATGATGAGGATGGTACGACTAGGCATAGATAACTTTGTTCTACTTACCCTGTTTGACGTACATTCCAAGCATTCTGCATATCTTCTAACCCTCAATACACAAAGCAGTTGCATTGATTGGCCGGTGATGTCATTGTCCTTTGACGCATGGCGAGGCGGGGTGCAGAGAGGTTCAGGGATGGGCCGCGTCCCAGCTGAGACCCTGACCCTGGTAGTGCGACCGGAGCCTGTGCTGTCGGCCACCTCCCCCGGGGTTGCATTCCCGGCCTCCGCAGAGACTTGCCTCCGCCGGTCCTCGCTTCTGCAGCCCAGCTCAGCGCCTCTCCTGTGCGACGCGCGGCGCGCGGCGTGGCGTGCGATTAATTGGCGTGTTCTCCAGTTTCTATCAGGCCAAAGAGAAATTTAAAAAAGAGCTGAAGATGGACGGGTCTCTGTACAGTGACTTATCTGTACTAGCTTCTGACGTACCGTATTTCCCACCAGAGGAAGAGGAGGAAAATTTGGAAGACGGGATTCATCTGGTAGTCTGTGTCCACGGCTTGGATGGTGAGTCCGGAACGGGGCCCCCCCGCATTCCGTGCCGCGCCTCGTTGATAGGTACGAGCTCACGTGGCTCAGGCGCGCCTTGAACACACGGTCAGTTAGCAGCTGCGGGCGGCAGGATATGTGCTGGGGGCCGGGGAATGGCCTGGCCCCGCAAGGCCAGGTGTGTCCGGCACAGACACCTGTTGGGAAGGTGAAGCAGGTATACGGATGGGTGAACGGAACACAGGGATGAATGGAATAAACGAATGGGTAAATGGAACGAATGCAGGAAGAACTGGGCTCTGTTCTGCTGTTGGCAGCAGCTGCAGACCCTGGGTCCCGAGTCCTCATCCCCTGCCCTTGATGGTCACTGTGGCACCATGGACCCATGGCACCTACCCTTCATGACGGCTGGGAGGCTCTCTGGAGACCTATAAGTGGCAGAACTAGATGGTCTCCATATGAAACGAGACATTGAACAGGGGCTTCTAGATGTCATGTCAGGGCATGCCAACCGCTGAGGGGCACCCCTTGCGGCATGTCCTGAGCAGAAAGACGTGGCTGTGGGCAGAGGGGCAGGCTGCGTGTCCCCTGCTGCCCCCGTGTGCAGAAGGCTTGCAGCCTCGAATGTACACAGGCCAGAGAGCAAGTCCACTGAGCGACGAATCTCCTAGAAAGGCCCTGGCGCTGTGGGGAGGGGTGGCTGCGTGGGACCCGTGGGTTGCACTTGTCTAAGTTGTCGATGTTAACAGTGCCGAAAGCAGGGAACGGAGGGGGGCGGGGCAGCTAAATGCCCCGTGTGCCAGCCCTGATGTGATTAACTCCCGAGTGTCTGTGGTTTTAGGGAACAGTGCGGACCTCCGGCTGGTGAGGACGTTCATAGAACTGGGGCTCCCTGGAGGCAAACTGGACTTCCTGATGTCTGAGAAGAATCAGGTACGGTGACCAGGTGACTGAAAGACCTTCAGAGCCAGGTCTGCGGGCCTCCTGAGGTCACCGAGACAGCTTGCGGTCATGCAGACGAGGGTGGGACCTGGCCGAAGAATTGGGGCCAGGCCCTTGGGTGGTCTGCAGGGACAGGGCTCATTGTCCTCATTGGGACGGTGGGGCTGGTGACTGGGACCTTTTTACCACCGTCAGCGTCGGGAACACGGCTAAGGGTGACAGCTCAGAGAATTCATGCCATGGCTACCTGTGTGCCGCGCTCGGGGGCTGTCACTGGTGTCCGTGTGCCACTGGAGCTGGGTTAGGACCTCTTTGGAGTGCCAGGTACAGGGGGACTGTTGTCATCTCCAGGCAGGTGGATTTGGAGCCCCAGTGCAGAGCCAGAGTGGGGTGAGTGGGGTGAGAACGTGGAGAGCCTGTGACGCAGGTGGGGCCGGGGAGAAGACTAGTGGCTCCCACCCGTGGGACTCGAGATGGCGGAGCGCCAAGTGTTCCTTGGAGGTACAGACAACTTGGGATTAAGGGATCCTGTCACCCCCGAAGATGGGAATTGTTCAGAGTCATGGACAAGCCCACCCGTTGCTGCTGCTGAGTCCCGTTCCTGCGTCAGTGGCGCTCGGTTGGCTGCCTTCCCTGGCCCTGCTGCGGGCAAGGTCGGGCGCTGTGCAGTGGGTGTGGACGGAGGTGCGCGTGGGAGGGGAGGAGAGGGTGCTGGCCACGGGCCAAGCTCTCTGTCCCTGTCTCTCCATCTGACCTTCACCAGCCCTGCCACCTTCTCCCGACACGGGACCAGAGGCTCGCAGACACACTTGGGTTCCGGAGTCAGTGTGGCCTGGGGAGGAAGACCCCTCCCATGCCCTCCAGGGAGATCATCCTGGGCTCCCTACGCTGTAACTGTGCCCAGAGTGGCCCACGTCCTAAGGCAGGAGGAGACTCAGGGCCCCTGGGGCGTGCAGAGGGCAGGCCCAGGAGGGAGCACCCAGCACCACTTGGCGACTCCGTGCTGAAGACTTGCGCATTTGAGGTGTCGCATGCGGAGGACAGGGTGCTGTTAGCCAGGGCAGCGACCCAGGAGAGCAGCCTTGGGGTGCATATGCAGCCCCCACTGCAGCGGGGTGAGACCCGCTAGGGTAGCTCTAGGGTGCCACAGGGACCCTAGAGCTGGTTCCCTCGACGGGGGTGAGGGTCTCTCAGGAAAGATCGCGTCCCACCCCATTACTACCTTTTGAAAACGGTGGAACTTAGAAGCACATAGGTTTTCAGTCTGTTCCGTTAGAGACGGCTGACGGGGAGGTCCGTGGTACCATTGGTTCAGAACCTATCGCGGTTCCCAGAGCCTTTGGCATGTGGTCAAGCCCGGCCCCGGAATGCCTGCCTTTCGTTTCATAATTCGTGTTAAAAGAATGACGCGCAGGAGAGGAACAGGGTCTGGGAGGCTAGGGGGTGACAGACGTGTCACCTCGGTCTCACCGGTGCTGCAGATATTTAGCCTCATGTATACACTGACACTTAGGAGTAAACTGCAGATCCCCTTTTGAGACTTGGGTTCAGATGGGGGACCTCGGAGCCCCTGAGCAGGAGAGCTGGCTGCAGATGCTGTCCTGTCTTAGTCCCCGGACACCCGTCTCGTGTCTCAAGGGTCATGGAGGGCAGGTGACGGGAGCCCTGTAGGCCTTCTTGTCACTCCCCTCTGTCCCCCATTCTGACAGATACTCAGGAAACCTCTTGACCCCAGCATAGGGCTCCAGGTAGCCTGTGACATGGTGGGACAGCTTTGCTTATGAGGGACTTTCTATGTTGACCCCAGGTGTCCCTGTTCCTGTCTGTAGTTCCAAAAAGTTTGCTCCTAAAGTCACATGAACCTTCCTAGAATGTCTTCCCTGTGCCTGCTCCTTCTGATCCTCACACACGTGTGACGTTTCTCCTTTGTCTGCTGTGCTCTTGTGTCCTTTGCATCCTTCTTAAGAGGCAGGTGGCCTGGGGACCCTTCTCAAAGTGGACGTCTGTGCCCTGCACATGGCCGGGAGCTAGTGTAAACACTGGGCCGGAAAGGGCAGGCTCAGGCAGGTCACAGCATGTCCCCAGCCGCAGGCTGAGGTGCCCCCGGCCCACCCCCGTGTCCTCCTTCCTCTTCCAGATGGACACGTTTGCAGACTTTGACACCATGACGGACCGGTTGTTGGATGAGATCATTCAGCACATCCAACTGTACAACCTCTCCATATCCCGCATCAGGTAAAGGGAAAGGCCGGGGCAGAGGGGTGCTTCTGAGTGTTCCGCTGTCTACAAGAGCAGCAATGGGACTTGTGACGTTAACGGCAAAGGTGACTCACCGCACAAGGAACCCGCCCATATCTGCTGCAGTTTGTGGGCAGGAGAGGAAACATGGGAGGCTCAGTAAGGGGAGACTTGGACGTAGTCAAATATCCCTAGGTTTGAATTTTTGTTCCTCTGACACCCACAAGTCCGAGTGCTGACTGTGACCTTTTGAAGTTTGTAAATCTTTGAAGTGGGACAGAGGATGCCCTGCGGAGCGGAGCGGGTGACCTGCACAGGAAGTCGGTCTCCACCGGTGCTAACTACATCTTCCCACTGTGACAGGGGACGTGGTTTCCATGTTTGTGTGATGACGGTGGTAGTAACTAGCTTGCGCCTGTGATGTGTGGGCGCAGTGGCGAGTCACTCAATGTGCCTCAGCCCATGTGGCCTCAGAGGTACTGTCACTTCCTCCAGATGTCCCCCGTGAGGATGCAGAGGCTGCCAGAGGTTAGGTGATGATCACAGAACATAAGACTAGGTTTCCATAGTCATTGTTTAATTTGAAAATAACGGGGTGTGGGGTCCCTACACCTGTGAGGCAGCAGGGCACGGAGGAGGGGTGGCCCAGTGAGGATGGAGAGCTGGCCGAGGGAGCAGGGCATCATGGGGGAATGAGTGATGAATGAGTGACACTGGAGGGGTGGTCCCATGTCAGGTCACTAATGGCCTCGTGAGGAGTTGGCACTGCAGCCTGTGTGTGACCAGGACAGTTTAAAGCTCAGCTAGGGCCCCAGGGGGATGAGGAGGAGACCCAGAGACCAGACCAGGGTGCCGGGACTGCTTTCATAACGCGCAGCTGGGCAGGATTGCCCACGCGTCTCTCCGGCCACCCTGGGCGCAGCGGCTGCCACTCACCGAGACCCCTATCTCATATTTAGTGTGGCCAGAGTTTGGAGACCCGACCAGGATGTTTTGGGGACCCGTTCTCAGGGCCAGCACCCCTACACCCGGTGGGAAGTGCAGGTGCTGACCCTGCGCTCCCAGGCAGGCCTCTCGGGCAGCTGGCCGGCTGTCAGTCACCCTCGCTGTCACTGCTTCTGTCTCTGAACAGCTTCATCGGCCATTCCCTTGGCAACATCATCATCCGGTCCGTCCTGACCAGGCCCAGGTTCCGGTATTACCTCAGCAAGCTCCATACGTTCCTGTCGCTGTCCGGGCCTCACCTGGGGACCCTGTACAACAACAGCACCCTGGTTAGTACAGGTGAGACTCTGCCAAGACTGTCCTTCGTCACAGTCCACGGGGGCAGAGGGCGGTGAAGCCAGAGGCAGGTGTGCGTTGCCCTCGATGGAATTCTGTGCCTTTGGGGGCCCTTCCCAGCTCGGACGGTGGGCAGAGACCTGGGTGCAGAGAAATGGCCGTCGGGCCGTGCTCAGCAAGGTTAGACTAGGTGTTTCCAGCTGTCTCTTCGCTTCTAGCTTCCCGTGAGCAAAAAGGTGATACCTACTCCTCTCTCATTATGCGTTCATGGAAAATCACAGTTCAACGTCACCGTTTCCCCAGTCACTTCTGCTGTGTTTCACGGGTTTGGTTCTGGTTGGGCGCGGTGTCCCCAGGTCTGTGGCTCATGCAGAAGCTGAAGAAGTCCGGGTCCCTCCTGCAGCTGACGTTCAGGGATAACGCGGACCTGCGCAAGTGTTTCCTCTACCAGCTCAGCCAGAAGACAGGTGCGTGGCCCCTGCGTGGCGCGTCCGGAGTGGGAGCTGGGGACCCTCCGTGACCCCAGAGGGCTTTGGTTGGGGGCCCAGCCTCCAGCTCACAGGAGGCCACCCGAGGGCTCAGCTGCTCCGCCCGTCTCCCGATGGTGTGGGAGGGGCACCCTGGGGGCTGCAGTGCCGTGTGGGGCTGGCGCTGAGGGTCAACAGGAGCCTCCAGTGCCCTCAGCCTCCTGATCACCCCCGCCCACAGCTCCCTCACCCAGGGGCCCACCCACCTCCAATGAACGCTGTCCTTTCATGCCCACAGGGCAGGGAGAGGGGCATTTTCAGGCAGGCCTGAGGGTGCCCACTCCCCACCCTCCGCACTGAGGTGTAGGAGGTCCCCCCACCCCCCCTTTTCAGCGAGGAGCGAAGGACAGCAGGTGTGAGCACCCCTGAGGCTCTTGGCCCGTAAAAACACTCTCGTCCCTTCTTGCAACTGCCCTGTCCAGAGGAGCGTGCTGTGTGCCGTAGCGTCCCTGTCCGGTGGGCGCAAAGCCCTCTTCCTCCTGCGGTGGGAAACATATGCACATGGCACAGATGCACACGTGTGTCAGGTGTCCCCTCGCCCGTCCGCTCTTGGGGCAGCTTGGTCTGGTGTGGGCACCAGAGGTGGTGGACCTGGGAACGCCCTGGGTAAAGAGTCGCCACCTGGCTTGTTGCAGGTCTGCAGTATTTTAAAAACGTTGTGCTGGTGGCTTCGCCCCAAGACCGCTACGTGCCGTTCCACTCCGCCAGGATCGAAATGTGCAAAACCGCCCTCAAGGACAGACACACAGGTAGGCCGCCTTTCCCTGCGGCGGTTTGAGAAGCCAACGTGCACCCGTGAACTGGACTCCGCCTGGTCGGGCGCCCCCGGTGTCCTGCGCGGGGACGGAGCCTGGCGCTTCCCTCCCCCCGCGTGGGTCCGGGGTCCCCGCGCTGAGCGCGCCCCTTGCTCCCCGCTGCAGGGCCCGTGTACGCGGAGATGGTCAACAACCTGCTGCGCCCCCTGGTGGAAGCCAAGGGCTGCACGCTGGTCCGGCACAACGTGCTGCACGCCCTGCCCAACACGGCCAACGCGCTGATCGGCCGCGCCGCGCACATCGCGGTGCTGGACTCGGAGCTCTTCCTGGAGAAGTTCTTCCTGGTGGTGGGACTCAACTACTTCAAGTAACGGCCCCGGGAGCTCGCGGAGCTGCCGAGGGCTCAGGGCAGCAGTAGCCGGGTCGCCCTTTGGTGGATCGCAGCCGCGGCAGGGCGCAGGGCGGAGAGGCGGGGCGGGGCGGGGGGCGAGCCAGCTGTGCCGTGAAAGGCAGCGGACGTTCCTGGACCGGCCAGCCCCCTGCGGTCTCATCCAAGATGCGTTCTAGGGAAAATCCGGGAAAATAAACAGCCCTGGGAGCTGGGCCGCCGCCCGTTGTAGCCGCCGGTGGCTCACAGAGAGAGCGCCCCCGTCCTGCCGGGCGAGCCCAGTACGTTACTAGCTCATAGCTTTATCATTTTTGATTCAACTAAGTGCACACAAGCATTTCAGAACTCAGGTCAACCTCTGTGCGGAGTGAACAGATTCGTGTAAATAGGACCCTTCCCAGGCTGAATGTGCCACTTGTTCAGGAAAGTGTGATGCCACGCTGTCCTCCACCCCCCCTTTTCTCAGCACAGGGCAAAGGGACGCTTCCTAAAGCCCAAGTTCATGCTGTCACGGCAGCGGGCACGGTGACTGGAGGGATGGGGGCACACAGGGGATGTGGTAAAGGAAACTAGAAAGAACATGGTGAACCAGTCGCCTCACCTGCTTCTCTAGACTTTTTCTACGCGTGGTCCTGCTCCGTAGCTTACTTTTGCGGTGGCTTCCATCTCTGTCTGCGGGAGGGGAAACTGACTGCCTAAATCTGGCCGAAGGGGGTGCTGAGGTTCATGCTCAGGCGTGTGAAGCTCCTGCTGGTCAACTTCCAAAGAAACGCTGTGTTAGCATTTAACGCAATTGCAAAAAACAATTAAAACCGTTAAGGTGGCCAGCTGCCCCTCCTGCCCATGGAAGGACAGAGCACCTCAACGAGGCGGGGGCTGGGCTCAAAACCTCAGGGGAGCCCCAAGAAGGGTGCTGGGTGTCTCTCAATAGAAATGTCTTCTTGCCTTAGGAAAATAAAGGGCTAGGAAAGGTTACCATTGATTTGGAAAAGTAAAATCAAGAGAGCGGGAACTCAAAAGTGAGATCAGAGAGGACAGCAACAGTTAGAGGTGCGCCTTACATTGTTAAGTGACTTGAGGGGAAGCCCTGAGACTGTGGCCCCAGACGCCGAGGGCCCCGCACGGGCGGGAGGGAGCCCAGAGAATCGCTGAGCTGTATTGAGCATCACGTGCGCAGGAACAGTAGGGTGACCGACGACACGGGAGACCCAGCTTGTGGACACGTGGGCTGTGTCATCACCCCAGTCCCCGTTTCCTGCTTCTGCAAAATTCCCTCACAAAGTGCGTAAACCCTTTTGTCTGGGGCCAGATTCCCGGTCCCAGCGCCCGGACCGTGACGTCAGGTCACCAGTGCCGTGCGGGTAAATGCTGATTCCTCACACGTTCCCAGTGTGGCTCTGGGTAAACAAACGCAGATGCTGGGGGCGCATCCAGAGAGGCAGCTTTGCAGGAGGATACACTGGGGGGCTCCTTTAGGAAGAACAGAGCAGGCAGGAGTTGCATGTTCTACAAAGGCAGGTAGGCTTCTCAGCGGGCCGTCTTCAAACTCTCATTCCATGCTGGGCCGACAAGGAGGGTCTCAGGAGGTCCTTGCCCACTGGGTACCTTTCCACGTTCCTACGGGGGTTAGACACTGTGACCTGCACCCATCCACCGTCTAACCCCGAGGGGGCCTGCAGGCTGCTCCAGGTGCTGTGTGTCCCAGCATGGACGGGCAGCACGCTCCACGCGGGACCCTTGCTCACAGCAACAGCTGCTCTCCGCCCACCGAGGAACCCTGCCCGTCTGATGAGTGCTTTTCACTGCGTGTTTCCACTTGCCATCAGCCCGGTCCGTCGTTCCCGAGTTTGAAAGGCCGCGGAGCCTGCGGCCTGGGCGCCAGGGTGAATCCGACGACCGCTGTCTTTGTCAAAACCTAGATGCCATTTTTAACTTCAACATGCTGTCTGGACATAGGGAGAAGTTCATGGCAATAACGTCCAGCTGCATGGGGCGCCTCTTTTTTCTGGGGGTGCTCTGCTGTCTTTGTAAACATTCCCCGGCCTCAGCGCATCCGTTGTAACTGTAGAAAGTCCATCTCTGTATTGTTCGCCAGCGTGCCAGTGTAATGTGTCACGCCTCATTTCAAAGGGTTTTTTTTATGTCCCTTTCTATTGAAGTATAGATATCTGAGATATATATATATATACACACACACATGTCTATTATATATAATGTAAAATGGACATTCTATTATTGATGATAAAAATGGTCAACGAAATGCCTGCCAAGATAATGGTCTAGTACATCTTCCTTCTCAGCATCATTTCTGCGTTTTGTTTTTATCATTTGTGGTGTTTCTTAGAACTGCTCAGAAATAAAAATTGCTACTACAGAGACTAATTGGGGCAAACCAAGGGCCTTAGTGGCAGGTTGAAAGCAGCTGGAGCGCTCCGTCCCCGGGGAGAAGGCGGAGGGACCCACTTCTCACTCCGCACCCCACTGTCTCCACCTGCATCCTTGTGGGCCTCCCTCGCGTGAATATGCTTCTTCAGAGCAGGACCATGGCTGGTTGATCAGCCTGTCTCTGCTGGGGTCCAGCATTTGCTGAGGTTGGTCAGTTCTTGGAAAGCTCACGGTTTCTTCCCTGGGCCCTCAGCAAATCAAGCCACAGCAACCAGTTCTTTTGCAGAAAAGCCTGACGCTGGCCCTGTGGCCTCTCGAAGCTTCCCCATTTGCAAGAGGAGGATCGTTTCAAGGCACGAGGTGCTGTAGTGGTGGGTCTCTCTGCTGGGCTGGGGCCTGCTGCCAAGCCAGTGGGGTTGGGTCAAGTTTCCTGGTCTGTACAGCGGACTTGAGAATGTCTAGGTGGTTGGGGCACTTCGATGCGAAGGGGAGGCAGAGTGGGGCAGTGCCTGTGGAGAGGAGGCGTTCTGAAACTGCAGGAGGTCCTACAGGAAGGCTTTGTAGTGACAGGTTAGCCATAGGAAAGTTCCTTCATAGGAAGTTAAACATTTACAGGCCGCAAAGTGGGTCATACATGATGGCTTGGGGGCAGATCACCTTTTTGAAACGTGGAACTTAAGCTTGCGGGCACTCAGAACATTTTATGATGATGCCAGGAGCCTCCCAGCTAAACTTTCCCGGCTCGTTTCAGCGCATGACTGGATGATCTATGTGACAAAACTATTTTCCTGCTCAGGGTTTAGCATAAGCCATTGTAAAATAGTGGAGGAAACGCTAAAACTGGACACACAACGAGAACAATATCACCTCTAATTTAAGGTGTTGGAAAGTTTGAATTCTGTAAATGTCACTCAGCAACTTTTTACTGCAACCCACTGAAATGCCCTTTACAACTCGGGCTGAAAAGGTTCAGTTACTGCATCTGACAAACCCCCTGCTCCACTAATTCCTTGCTCTGTAGAAGGTGAGTAATACTTCAGGTGTGCCCGATAACCTATGCATATATCTTTGATAGTTTCGTATTATTTCCTCTAAGGAGAGCATTCTGTCCTACATGCTGTTTAGGGCAGAAGCAGGGTCATGTCTTCTCTGTACGAACTTAACATGAGTATGTGATTTTTACCATAACTTATACTTGAAGGCATTTCTTTTTAAATAGTATTCATTTGGTCTCTGCCTGGTGGCTACTGAAATGAATCAGATGGGACCCTGCCCTTGAAGAATTTATAATGTAGGGGGACCGGAGACCCATAAAAACAGAAGACTGTCCAGACAGGTAGGATTGTGGAGCAAGAGAATGGGGGAGGCATGGAGAATGTCATCACCCCAGGACATTTCAAACAAGCCACCCTCCTGCTATTGGGGCTGGACATCCACCCGGGGTGTGGAAGCAGGAAGCTGCTCAAGAGAAGATATCATGACACTCAGGTGGCTTCTTTGGGGCGACCATCCCAGGTCGGAGTCAAATGAGGAAATTTGCAAAAGGAGAAGGTGGCTGGTGTGTAGTGCAGCCCAGTCTATCAGGGGGCATCTCCTTCTGGACAGGTGTCACCTACCTGTAGTGCAAACCTTTGGACACTCTGGGACTTCTCTTTCTACTTCTTTTCAGATTAATAGACAAACACATGTTATCCCACAAGGTGCACCAAGCCTGCCTGTGAACGCGGCCACCCTCAGGCTTGGCCAGAACGGGGCTGTGGCTGGCGTGTATGGATCACACACTGCAGAAATTTATTTTATTTTATTTCATTTTATTATCATGGCCCCTGCCTTGTAAAGGAACCTGAATGTATAGCTTGATGCCACTGTGAACTCCTCATGTGTCTTTTTTTCCAGCGACCATATCTGTGCGTCTCCCGTGCACCCTGGCAAACTGTCAGTAAGCCGACAGCGACAGGAACCACCCAGTCCTTTGTGCCAATAGAATCCTCCTATTTTTCTACAGGGGCTCTTTGGTTGGCATTTTGTGTAGCTCGTGATCCATATGAATGGTACACAACATTATTAATAAAGAACCTTTTGACTTTCTTTTCCCAGGACTCTGTGTGAAATGTGCCGTGAACACTTTAGGAATGCAGGTGGGGCTAAAGGAATCTCTTCTGTGTTTGCTTGGAGGATGGCTGAGTTGGGTGGTTATTTCTGGGGTGCCAGGGTGGGAAGGGCCGAGGGTATTCCAGGGGGCCTGAGCAGGGCAGAGAGGGAACGCAGAAGGACTGTAGGAGGGGCAGGTCAGGGAACTTCATGCGCCTGACTCAAGTAGGACTTAAAGAGGAATGTGTTGAACCAGTGAATGAATCCCTCCATGTTTGAGTCACAGCAGGTTCTAAATGGATAGCAACTAATTCCTAAACTAGAAGTCCTTCTGCCCCAGCAGGTTTTCTCCCTGGGGCGTCTTTAACAGCTCTGTCCAAGGACAGGGGTCCCTTTCACAGGGAGCACAAAACAAACGCAGCCTGTGACTGAGGGAACTAGGGCGGCGCGGGTGGCAGAAACTCGCGTGGCCTGCAGAGGGCGCCCAAAGCCTGGACAACAGCAAGACGCGCGCTGGTGCCGGAGCTCAGCCCCTGCCTCCCAGGGCTGGCGTGGAATCTGTGCAGGAGAAAGTGAAGGTGGAATTGGTTTTTGTCAACAAGAGAGAAACACAGAACAAGGCAGACTTAGGGCAGGGCAGCATGCCTTTTCAGGATTTCCAGCTGGGATTCACTTGGTGAGGGAAGGGATTCCAGTTCAACCCTCCGGCCCCACGGAGGTGTGCAGTGGGCCACGGTGCAGGAGAAGGAATTATGCAGGGAAAGCGGCTTCCTCCATCAGCTGGGAGCCACCTTCTCCGACTGGGCTGCCCGAACCCTGGGGAAGGACAGCGCAGGCTAGTTTTCTTTCAAAGGCATAAACTCTCTTGCTACCTTGGATTCTTCCACGTGAGGAGAATCTGCCACCCAGAGAGGGACCTTGCGGGAAGTCACACAGCTCACTGCAGGGCCACCGAGGGAGGCGGAGGTTCTCTGTCCTCCAGCGCAGGGACTTCCCGACTCATCAGCTGCCTCACCCGGGGCGCCTCTGGCACCTGCAGAACAGGTGCCACGTTGTAGCAGAGTTGGGGTGGCCGCACCCAAGTCCTGGAGGAAATGAAACCTGGAGAGGCTTGGCGGCTTGCCCAGGGCCATGTAGCCGATTCGGTATTGTCCCCACCACTGTTCCCCAGCACCGTTCCTTTGAGCTCCCACGAGCTGTTCCCCCAAAGCAAAGGCTGCTTCTAGAGACAGTGGAACCCTGGAGCGTCAGTCCTGACATTTGGTTTTCTGGGTTTTTGTAGTCCAAGTGACCAGGGTACGCTCTAATGGCTGAGGTATGCACTTCAAAGACGCTGTGTGGAATAAACACGGTTGCCAGCCAGGACTAGATAAAGAACCAGCCCCCCACCCCACACCCCACTTTGTTTGGGAGATCTTGGTTGATTGCACAACTGGTTTATTTCCCTCCTTCTGCATTTTAAATCCTGCTCTTAGGTTTCATCACCAACGAAGAGTGAGTCCTAGATCCTAGCCCCTCACCCTGAACCCCAATGGGAGCAGAACCCTAAGCCTCTTGACTCTTTCTCTCAACTAGAACTTTGCTATGTGGCCAAAGGTACCTGTGAGCAATAAGCACCCCCCCACCCCCAAGTTTCCTGATAATCATTGCAGAGGTGCATCTTGTAATCATAAGAACCGTGAGGGCTGGTCCAGCCACAACACTGGTTGTCTACGGGCTGAAACCAGCCTAAAACTCACCAACTCCTTAACAGCCTCTAGTGGCTTCCATTTTAGCTGGAATAAAGCCCATCAGGGCTGAGCCTCACCTTGACCACACCCCAGAGTCAGCCTGTGCCCCCATGATTCTCTGCCAGGATTGATTTATTGAGGTATAACTGGGACAATTGCAAGGTATCTAAGAGTACATACAATATGATGACCTGATACACAGATACACTGTGGAAGTATTGCCCCCATCTGTTTATCACATTACCTTGCATATTTATTAATTTTAATGGTGAGAACATTTAAGTTCTACTCTCTTAGCAAATTTCAATTATATAATAGCGGTGCCACCTTTAGCCAGCTGTTACAACAGATGCCCACGCCTTTTTGTCCTGTAACTGCAAGTGTGTGTACACTTATACCAGCCACTCCCGCTTTCTCCCAACCCCAGGCCTCTGGCACCACATTTCTGCTTTCTGGTTCTGAGTTTGGCCTGCCCCTCCCTCCCTTCCTCCCTCCCTTCTTGATTCCACATACTAAATGATAGCAAGCAAGAATACAATATTTGTCTTTCTCGGTCTGCATAATGGCCTAATGTCCTTCAGGTTCATCGGTGTTGGGGCAAATGACAGGATTTTATTTTTTATAAAGATTGAAAATACTCCTATTATATATAAAATCATGTTTTCTTTACCCACCCCCACCCCCACCCCTCAGGGGGCACTTAGGTTGCTCCCATACCTAGGCTGTACGAGTAACGCTGCAATAAAATGGGAGAGCAGATACCACCTTGACGTCATAACTTGGCTTCCTTTGGATCTATTCCCAGAAGCGGACTTGCTGGATCCTAGGGTAGTTGTATTTTTAATTCTTTGAGGAACCTCCATATTATTTTTTCCCCGTAGTGGCGGCACCAGTTTATAATCCCATCAAAAATGCGCGCACGAGGGTTCCCTTCCCTCCCTATCATAAACATGCCTCCTTTCTCTCTCTTTTAAAAATAGCAGCTGTAAATAAACCCAAAGGGGCTGGAACAAAAAAGGAGAGGCTTTATTCAAACCTGGGAGCAGCCGCCCCCTAAAAACCCAAAACCGAACAACCCGAGTGCCCTTGCCTCGGAGGACTTTATATAGTTCTCCTCACAAAGTCCTAATCCCGTCCTTTTATGTAAATGAGCCCGTTCCCGCAGTTCTGATTGGGCTGAGTCACCTCATTCTGATTGGTCGGTATTACCGCTTCCTGATTCGAGCAGTTCTGATTGGATGAGGCAGTCCATTGGTGGAAAGGAAGTCGGGACGTGCAGGGCGCCACACCGGAAGTCCAGAGTGGCGTCCACGAGGCACGGAACTGGGCACCGCGGGGCCGCCGTGGCCGTCGTGGCCGCCGCAGTCTCATGGCTGACGGAACTTGGGGCCCTCGGTGGCCCAGGGGAGCCCGTCTTGGCAGGTACAGTTTACTGCGGGTTCTCTCTTCCCGGGGTGCCAGGGCCCGTCTAACATCCGTGATGTGCAGCAGCGCCTTTCCACTTCCGTTTCTTTGGCCTGTCTGTACAGAGTGGCTTCTGCACTTGGGCCACGCAGCTCCCACTCTAGCACTAGGTGGGGCCCCAGAGCCGCCCCCCCTCCCTGGGGCAGCCTGGCCTAGGGCCCTGCCCAGGTCCAATCCTAACCCGAGGGCGGGAGCTACTCCAGTAGCTGCCAGCTGCCTCCCCTGGAGCACAACGTGCGGCTCTGGCTAGAAGACAAGCACCACCTGATAGGAATGTTACCCGTACCTTTGGCCTCCAACACGGGCCGCAGGGTTATCTCTTGCGTCAAGCAGCTGAGCGCAGTGCCCTTTTCTCTCGCCAAGTGGTTATCTCGCTGGAGTGTACGTTAGTGTTAGTTAAGAGCTTTAAAAACCTAGCTTTCCTCTCTTCACCCCGATTCCATCAGAATCTCTGGGGTGGAGGCCACGTAGTGTGTTTCCAAATCTCTGCAGTTACCCTAGGGTGCAGCTGTGTTGCAAGGCGCTGCGCCCAGCACGGGGGCGACACATGGCCTGGCCCTGGGGCTCTGCGCCCACCCGCTCGCTCAGCCCCTGCTTCCCTCAGTCACCCCCCATTTGGAGTGCTGTGGAGTCAGGCTGTTTTGAAAATCCGCCCGTGAGCCTTCCCATGGGGGATTTACCACAGTAGTTTCCACTTTTTCCTGTGTATGTTAGGAACAAAGACGCCCACGTGGCTGGTTTGTCACAGTTAATTGAGATAATCTATGAAAAGCAGTTGGTAAATAGCAGGTGTTCAGTGACCAGTGGGTATTCCATCCCTCGTTCAAGTGGCAGAGCGTATGTCGCCAGGCCCTGGGCTGGGCAGGCCTGTCACTCACAGGGAATATGTCCCCAGTCTTTGGAATCCCCAGATGTACAGATACGAAGACTGCAGTATGTCCCCTACAGTGGTATCAAGCACAACCGAAAACGAGTATTCTATTCCAGCCCTGACGAGCCTGTTAATTATGGGGTAAGGTAATAACCTTGGTCGTGTCTGGAGATCCTTCCAGTTGGGCAGGATCTGTGAGTGGGGACCATGGTGGGATTTAATGGGATTAAGAAGCTTTAAAAAGTGTGACCAGCCCTGGCTGGTAGCACAGTGGTTAAGGTGCCGGCCTGCGAACCCAAAGATCATAGGTTCGATTCCCCAGCCAGGGCACATAACCAGGTTGCAAACCAGGTCTCCAGTCAGGTCTGTGGCTGGAGGCAGGTGAAACGCAACCATACATTGATGTCTCTCTCCCTCTCTGCCTTTCTCCCTTCCCCTCTTTCTAAAAATATGAAATAAAATCTTTAAAAAAAATTAAAAAAAAAAAAAAAGTGTGACGGGGAAGCTGGACTCCAGGCAAGCCCCTGCGCCGCCCCCAAACCCTATGCATTGGCAAGAACGGGCCAAGGTGGGGGTGAGGACGGAGATGGCAGCCAGACTCCTCAAGACCCTCCGGAAGTCTCCCTGTTGGAGGGTGAGGAGGGGTCAGGGAGGGGGTCCCTGGCCAACCGTTGCTGCCCGGAAAAGAGGGCCCACTGTCTCCAGGTCTTCCGATTTTATTTTAAAACTTGTTAAGTACACAATTTTATGAGAATTCCTGGCTATTTGCTTCTGCTTTGGGAGGGATACTGTTTGTCGAGAGGGGAGGTGTTAGGGCCGGAGGGAGGGGCCTGACAGAGGCCCCCAGCCCGGTGCCCCGTGAGGGTGAAGGTGCAGGGCCCAGACTGGGAGCAGAACCTTGTCCCTTGTGGCCTTTGGGTGGCACTTCAGGGGTATAAGCGAGAACAGAAGAGAGGCAGAGGCAAAGCAGAAACTTTGCAGGCACTTTCATGGGACTGGCCAAGCCTAACCTTCGTCAGATGGCTTTCAAAGGTCTTTAAAAGCCAGGCAATCGCTCATCATAAGGCTTTTGCTTCACGAAAGGGCGAGATATCACATCAATCTGCAGGGTTGGAAAGTGGGTTTTTTAAATGGTGCAAAATTCCTCATGGCTTTTAAGGCCCTTTAACTGATATGATGAGTGATGGACAGGACTTTCTGGGGGGGACTTTTCTCCCCCTGGTATCAGCAAGTGCCAGTCAGCCTAATGGTTCCATTTAGTGTCCCGTTACTCCGTGTTGGTGGCCCGCATAGCATTCATGTCGTCATAACCGGCCAAATGAATCCAGTTGGAAGGGAGGCAACTCAAGCTCAGCCACCCTTCCATTACCACCCAAGTTTGTTAACTCTGGCTCAGAACCTCCTTCCTCTGGGAATTCGCTACTCGTGGCTGAGAAAGCTGTGCAGGGAAGCCACTCGCTAAAGGGGAGACCCCAGTGGGCCCCTGGTTAAGTCACAGCTGACAGGTGCTGGCAGGGCTCTCACCCTGAGCACGTGGACATTTTGGGCTCCGTCGGTCTTGGCTGCGCAGGTCTTGCCCTGCGCCTTGTAGGATGTCTAGCAGAAGCGCCGGCCTCTGCGCACAGGAGGAGATGCCCCAGGTGTGACAGCCAGGTACTGCTAAGTGGCCCCTGGAGCAGAGGCGGGATCACCCCCGGCTGAGAGCTGCTGGCCTCAGCTGGGGTCAGTCCTGACTAGGATAAAAAGATGGACTTGGACTTGACTCAGTAAACCATTTTTATTTCCTGGGCGCATCTGGAAGGGGTCATGTATTGAGCAGAGGCCTGGGGGTAGAGACTGGAGGGGGTGTTGGGCGGTCCCCCGGAGTCTCGAGTGGTGAATGGGGTGGTGTTTTGGTGGAGGTAGATTCTCAGGTCCATGAAGTAGAAATGCAAAATTGGCGGTGACTCTAGATTCCATTGAGGCCTCAGAAACAGCCAGATAACAACTTTCACGGACCCCTTTTCCCCGAAAAGCGAAGTGAGGCACGTAGCAGCTGAGAGGCCGTCGGAGGCAGTGCACGTGGGCCTGGTTCTCCCCGTCTGTTCGGTCCAGGGCTGAAGCGGCTGTACTCGACCGAAGCCTGTGAAGCCTGAGATCCGGGGCCTGGCGGGGGGAGGGAGGGCGCCAGGAGAGCCAAGTCAAGTATGACCCGATGACAAGGCGAGCACCTACCATGCTTTTGGCCCCCACGTAAATGGTGAGAAAGGAATTCGGTGGTGGCTCCGACGTGGGACGTCTCTGTCCTGGACCACCCTTTGGGGGGCCCGACACCTGCAGAACAGACAGCGGCTGGCAGAGCTCAGAAGGGTGGGCGGGAGGAGGGGCCCGCTTGGCCGGAGCTTGTTTCCCGGGCGTCACTGGTGGGTGCCGTGCTGCCGGCTCCAGCCAGGCCCAGGCTGACGACGGCTCACAGCTCTCGTAGGGAGCCCAGGCCGACGGCACCCGGAGGCCTGTGAGGAGGTTCCTCCGGTCGCCGTTCTTAGCCGTCATCAACGTGGTCCTGTACCTCAGGGACCAGTGCCAGGGACGGTGCTCACCTGTCTCTGCCGTCGCCAGACCTGTGCGGAAACTGGGGATTTGGAGCGAGATCTGACTCCGGACCAAGGAGAAGGCTGTTTGTCTTCAGCGGTTTTGTTTTGTTCTGGAATTCTCACACACAAACCTTTTATAGTTCTCTGTTTTATTAAATTGTCTTCTTACAGTGATCTTTCCTTTTGCCCATTTTCTTTGGAGTTAACCTGCTTTTCTTGTCTTCGGTTTTTTTTTTTTTTTTTTTACTACATTCTGCAAACAAGATATTTATATTATTGGTTTTTACTGTTTCTTCTTTTATTTTGTATGGACACATTTAATGATGAATGCAATTCTTTTAGTAGACAAAGGCTATTCTGTCATCTGTTTCTTTTTGATTGAGCTTTTGTGTTTATCTTTCAAGTAACTTGTCTGATTCTCTGAGATTGTTTTATGTAGGAGTTTAACTTTGTTCTTAGTTGTTCTGTTCTTGTTGCAGTCTAAGGATCTGTAGTAAAGCCCCTCTTTCATCTTTGATATTGGTAATTTGTGTCGTCTTTCTTTTGCCCTTATTCACTCTGGCTTGTCATTTTTATCGATCTTTTCAAAGAACCATTTTCCCATTTATTTTCTAGTTTTTCTCTTTGCAATGTCATTGCTGTTTGCTTTTTATTTTTTCCTTTTGCTTATTTTGGTTTCATTTGCTTTTTATCTCATTTCTTAAGGTGTACACATAGATCGCTGATAGAACTAACTTCCTTTGTCATATAAGCATTTGACGCTGTCACTGTCTCTTGAAGCCCAGTGGTAATTGTGTCCACTTGGGTTCCAATGGCATATTTTCCTTCCCGTTCAACTTAAAATCCCCTGACTCTGTATTTGATCCTTGAATTATTTATATGTTGATTAATTTCCAAATAGTTGACAGTTTTTCTCCCAAATACCTTTCTGTTACCAGTTTCTTGTTTAAAGCCATATGGCCAAAGAATACAGTGTAACTCTCCCCCCATCCTCCCATCATGGGGCCTGTTTTGGTGAACGAGTTCTGTACACTAGAACCAATTCTGGGGTTGTGTTTTCTGGGTGTATTGGGACTCTAATAGATCAGGTTGGTCGAGGTGTGTGGTGCCTCTCTAACCTCACGAAAACCCTTGTTCTCAAGTCGTCTGTGACTGGTACTCACGCTGCCGCACCAGCCTGTTGAGGGAGCATTTGCCGTGAGGAGTCCCTTTAAGCTTTACTTGCTGCCCACGCAGATCCTGTGCAGGTAGTCTCAGCCGCACCATCTGCAAGGTACTGTCATTCATTTTTTTTAGGTGTCTATTATTAAGAATTACGTACTGCCCATAATTGTACATGGTAAACTTGTATGTGACTGACAGTGCAACAGGTCTGTTCCCCCCAGCATGGCCACAAACGTAACGCGCTGTGTTATGACATGGTGACAGCTATGATGTCCCTAGGCGGTAGGACTTTCCAACTCATTGTCCTCTGTAGACACCGTCATAGATGTGGGCCATCACTGAGCGGAATGTTGTGAGGAGGCACATGACTGTGCATAAAAAAAGCCAGACTTAAAGTTTGTCTTAAACCTTTGAGATGATAAATACCAGGGTAGTGTTTTTAGAAACTGCTCTGAGAGCAAAGCCACACGTTCTGATGCCCGTTTGTCCCCTTTGAAGGAAAAAAAGTCACGTTTCTACAGTGGACGCTTCTTGCTGGCATGAGGCTTCATCCCTGTGCCCAGGTGCAGGGATGCTGGTTTTGTTTTTGTTTTTTTTAGTCACACCTTTGAGACGGTGTGACCAAAACCTAGATTATTTTCCACCCAAATGGAGCTCGTTTGCTCGCTCCTACATGCTAACGGGCAGGAGCAGCGTAGCTCTAACCCAGCGCCCCACCGCGCGCGCCAGGAGCATTCCCCGGGTGACTTCCCGGCGCCCCTTAGATGGGTGAGTTGTCCCCGTGCCGCAGGCCTCAAGCAGATGCGTCCCCGCGGGGCCTGTGCGGCTGTGCTGACTGCCATGGCAGGACGGGCGGACCTCAGCAGAGTGGGCGCCCTGTTTACTCTCAGTCCCCAGACTGCTCTTGCGGACGGGGAAAGACTTCAAAGGGCCAGTAGACACATCTGCTTCTTGGTTCCTAAAGGACCTTGGTTCCATTGCTGTCTGCTGATGTAGAAAAAGAAGCCCTGGTTTTGTGTGAGCTGTGAGTACCAGGGACAGAAACTTCCCTATGAGAACATGAATCATGCCATGATTTGTCTATATCCGTTGTATTTTGGGATTTTCCAAGGGTGCTTATAATTACAGGTGGATTGTGTTATATTTATTTTTAACATATTTTATTTATTTTGCTATTACAGTTGTCCCAATCCCCCCCTTGCCCTCTCCACCCAGTACCCCATGTCCTCCAGCAATGCCCCCCTTAGTTCATGTCCATGAGTCATGCATGTAAGTTCTTTGGCTTCTCCATTTCCTTTATTCTTCTTAACATCCCCCTGTCTATTTTTTAACCACCACCATGTACTTTCTTATTTTTCCTTTCACATCCAGACAATTCACCATTTAATTACTGCCTTCTGTCAGCTTCTCAAATCCTATTAATACAAAGTTTTCATTATTTCAAAATGCCTATGTTAATTCTTTAAACAAATGAATTAACATAGGCATTTTGGATTTTTTTTTTAAATGAAGATCGCCATGTAATGACTTCACTTGCTTACCTCTCTTCTGAGAGATGGGCAGATTATCTACACATTCCAAAGGATCCTCATTTCCAAGACAGAAATGGTCTTTCATTTCACACTTGGCTGGAGACCAATGTAAGGACTAAGGAAAATTCAGTTCCACCACTAAGTGGAAGGTCTCTACCAGTTCCTATCATCATTTGTCAGTTTCTATTCTGAAACGTGTGCTTAGGAACCTCTGAGGACACCTACATATTAAGAAGCTATTTAAAAAAAAATCCCTTAGTTCTTGTTCCCACTGGAAGCACGAAGTGGGGGCGGATGTGGATAGTGAGGAGGTTGTCGGGTCAGAAAACAGTGTGGCTGTGGGGGTGGGGGGCACATGTTGTGAAGAGAGCCAGAGAGTAGGGGTCATCTGTCACATGGGGCTTGTCAGGTTGGGCATTTGGCTCCTGGTTCTCGGGGGGGCAGGACTCTAAGCTCTGTGAGTTGGTGGCCCTTGAGGTCACCTGGACAGAGATGCGCCAGGTGCGGCCAGGCCCTTGGCTCCTGGCACAGCCCCTGTAGGCCATGCGCAGAGCAGAGGTGTTTCTTCAAGGCTTTACCCATAGTCCTCCATTGCAAGGGCTGGCGTTTTCCTTGAAATCTACGTTCTGGGTGGTCATGGTGGGGCTGCTGCAGGGCCCTGACTCACTCTGTTGGAAAGTGACCTTGTCCCAGGGCTCTCCCGTACGTCCACACTTCCCGTGGCTGTTGAGTTGATCAGCGGCTGTTGAATGAATGAGCAGCCCTCACCGCTTTCTCCCAGGACGGTGTCCCTGGACTGGGAAAGGTTCGGTGCGTATTTGCTAAGTGGAGATCATGCCCCCTATTTAATTGATGAGCAAACTGAGGGCCAAGGAAACTGACAGTCTGATAGAGGCCTTTCACCTGAGTTCAGAGGCTGGGCTCCCATTCTGGTCCTGCTAGATTCATTCTGTTTTTGTAAGCATGGGTTAAACAGTTCAGCGAGATGCATGCACGTGAGTCGGGGCAGGGCACACAGACGTCCGTGGGAAAGAAGCAAGGCTGCCCAGTGGGATGTCAGTCATTCTCCCGCCACAGCAAGGGTGCATCTGCTCCAGCAGTGACAGCGGTTCTTCCAGACATACCCAGGTACCCCTTCCCAGAGGATCTGTAGACTGGAACTTTCAACTCCCAGCTGTGTGGCTGTCTCTTTTAAAAACATGAGATGACATTATACCTATGACGAAAGGAAAATGAGCAATGGAATACACAGACAAGTCTGCTTCCCATGGAGGCTGTGTTTTAGCCATTGGGTTTAGTGAGTATGGTGCTTAGGTGCCAACTGGTTGGTGACGTTTGTGAAAGCCACGCTGGCCTGGGGTTTGGATCTGTAGGATGGACGTGCTGGTGACCGAGTTGCAGGCTGGCTTCTGTAGTTTTATGTTCTCACAGGTGTGTTTGCAGAAGGGCGTTAGAGCAGAAGTTAATTGCTTTGTTAGCTGCTCTCTGGAGGGATCCCTAAGATAGTAGCTACATTAATTCCCTCAAAGGAAGAAAGAAACCTTAAAAATTAGGTGGGAATGATTTACTTTTCTTCACCATATCCTTTTTCCCCCTATTCAATTCAGTTTCCTTCCATATGTATCAGTATCTTTATAAGTGAATATCATATAAATACATAAGTATTAAATTCATCTACAGCCCCACCTCCTCCCCCATCAACAAAATGCAAGTGTGGCGTAGTGGTTACCCTTCAGAGTGTGGGGGACACTTAATCAGGATCCGTTAAGTCGGTGGATGTGTCACGGAAGCCAAATCAATGTGATATTTTCAGTAGCCTTTCCATTCTGTGTCCAAACCAAGAGGGACAGTGAGTTTACCGAACGCTTTCACGAGGTGGTGTTGTGTTATGTTTGTCATTCGACTCTCACCTGACAGTCAGCCGGAAGTTCTGCCTGGCAAGTAAGGGAACAAGTTTCGAAAAGTCCAGTCACTTGCCTAGTGGCTCCTGACCCCAGGTCCAGACACTGTCCCACCCCAGGGCACCTGCGGTTCCCTTCGCATAGGCACCAGGTCACCTCAGTGTCCCTCTCAGGCCCACCATGAGCACGAGTAGAGAGGGTTCGTTTCCTAAATAGGGTCGCAACTTCCTGCTACAACAGCTCTTAAACCTTCAGTCTTGTCCACAGGTCAGCTTTGCGGATTCGATGGCAGCGCTGTTCGTTTTGTTGCCACTTCCTTTCCTGCTGTTGTTCTCCAAAAATTAATGTTCTGTTCATGGAAAAGTTCCAGACAACATTAAATTCAGAAACTTCTGAAACATTTTTTAAAATGTCCTCATTGTAAATCTAGTAATGCATGGAGAGAGCTTTCTGAAGGATGGCGGCCCGTCATTCTAGACGAAGAATAACAAAACACAGAGCACATCATCTGGATCGGGCCAGGCACGATGATCTATGGTGTTCGGTTAATGATACATGAATTGTTGTATACATTTATGGGTGGCTGGTCTGATGCCTGTTAACTAATTAGAGTCAGAGTAGTCAGACTTAAACCTGTCGCTGCTACTGGGTAACTATGGTTGTGCCCCTGCATCTGATACAAGGCCACGATGGATCCTGTCTGCCTGGAACTCGGGTTTTAGCCTGTAAGATGGAGTGGGGAGCACTGCAGGGGTTTTATGAGATTGAAGACAGATGTGTGTGAAATGTAAGCACTTCAGCTCTAGGGGGTTTAGTGTTGCTCTCCTTAAACCAGGTTATGTGATTAACCAGGAAGAAGTAAAACTCTTCAGAACAAAAAGGCAGGTTGTTTTGTGCCAGGTATTAGAGTGCAGGGCACGAGGGCCAAAGTGATGACTGCGTAACAGACGAGATCCAGCATCGGTTGGCTGGCTCTTAGGCACTGAAGTTAAGCATGTTATTCCACACCATCCACACACAGGCTTCATAACCCTTTAAAAACAGAAAACTTTGCAGGCGCCTCTTAGAGACTAGTGCCCGTGGGTTTCCAGCTGGGCTGTTGGGTGAGCCAATTGATGAAGGAGGTCGGGGGTTTGGCCTGACGGTGTGGTTGGGGGCGGCGGGATGTCATGGACATGGACATGAGGGATAAAGGGGGCTCTTGTGGGGGTATAAGGCAATGGAAAAAATACAATAAAAAGTGAAAATAATTATAACTTAGGAAAGAAGAATTGAGGGATGATTTAGGCAGAGGGATAATAAGTTACTCTGCCATCTGAAAGACAGGAGCTGGTTCTTCTTAGTACAGAGACACACCCACTGTGCACTTCCCCCACGGGAGACTTGATGCCTAGGCGTGTGGGCATGTGGAAAACACCAGGCGCTGACACGGGACCTGCAGGAGGCCTGGGTACTGAGGCCCGGGCCAGGGAGAGGGGACTCAGAGAGGGGCACTGGGAGAAGACCCGATGGACTGCAGACGTGTTCTCTCTCCAGGGAGGTAAAGCCCTGAGAAGGATGTCATACATCTTGCTCCCCTCGCTGGACCAGTTAGCCTGGTGTCCCAAGGACATCAGGAATATTTAAGTGATTTTTGGTCAGTGCTTTGGTGGGTTGTTAAAGCAGTAAGGATGACTGTTGGATTGTGAGAGGCTCTTCCAACATGGAGGCTGCAGTTTCTTCCTTCTGAGGCCCAGGGAGAGGGTGCATGTTAGTGAGTTGGAAATGTTTTACTTCAAGGTCACCCTTCAATCCATCTGTCCTGCAGGGTCACAGGTGGTGCTAGCAAGGTGGGCCTGCCCCGCAGCACGGAGCTGTGCTGGACAGCAGGGCTAATGGGATATGGCCGTGCGGAGGGGAAATAATGGGGTGCATCCAGATGGGTGGAGCTCCACCTTCGCCCCTGGGACCGAGAACATTCCTTCCCATCATCACAGGACACCAAGCACACAGGGAACTCTGTCCCCTTGTCCCACTGAGGTCCACCGCCCAGCTGTGGGCAGTGCATGATCGTTCTTCACCAATGATTGCCGGACCAAAGGACTGTCTCACGACCTGGCCAAGTGCTCACAGGGAGTGTTCAAGAAAATACAATACCGCAGCCTCTTTGCTAACAGAAGCACTTTGATGTGCATCTCTCCGAGGATGATTTCCTGCCCTGGTGAAGGCTCGCCAAGCTGTCCAGTCTTCCAAACACAGCAGAGCTCCACGTCTGTGCCCCATGAGTTGCGGTGTGTCGCTCACTGAATTATATTGCGTGGTGTCCGAGTGTTTAGAATCCTATTTTACTTATTGTTTTGTTTTGAACTGTTGTTATTGTAGTAAGAACCCATTCTGTTTAATAATTAAGATTCCATCAGTCAGCAAGCATTTCTCTCTGTGTTTTTGGTCTATTACTTCTCCCACTGTTTTAGAAGTTTCTTCAGCTCACTTTAAACTTCCCAACTTTCACCTTTCTCTCCACTTTGGGCAAATAAGCTGGTCTCAGTTATGCATTAAAACCAGAAAGCTGCCAAGTACACTTGGCTAAACCCATGTTCCCACTTCTGCTCTCAGGACGTCCTTGAGTGCAGAACTCCACTGAGCTGTCACTGGCAGATGATAGACCTGGCATGTTTCATAGGTGGGATGGGGGCATGTTTTGGCATGTGTGCACACATGTAACACTAACACCAGGATCAAGACAGTGAACATCTTCGTCACCTTCAAAGGTTTCTGTGCTTTTATCTAACTCTGTCTCCAGTCCTATCCCCAGCTTCTGTCACAAGACAATGACTGGTCTGCTTTCTGTGATGTTAGTTTTCTTAACATTTTATATAAATGGAATCATACAGAATGCATTTGTGTGTGTGGTGGTGGGTAGATCTGGCTTCTTTAACACAGCAGAGTTGTTTTGAGACTCATACATATTATAGCACATATCAATAATCTACCTTTATATTGATGAGTAGAATTCCGTTGTATGGATCTACTATTTAGCCATTCAGCTGGTGGTGGACTTTTGGGCTGTTCCCAGCTTTGATGATTACATCTGTTTCAACTGTAAAAAGCTGGACAAGCTGAAGGTCTTTGTAGGTACTTAAACACCTGGCATTGCGAGAGCCATGTCCTTCTCTGTTTGCATATAGGCAAGATGAGGAGCGAATGGGTACCTTTTATGCAGTAGACATGCCTGAATACAGGGTTTTTGAGGTTTTAAATGTTATCAGATTTAGTGGGGTGACATTAGTTACTGAGATTATTAAGTTCAAGTATGTAATTCTGTAACACCTAATCTGATATTGCATTGTGTGTTCACCACTCCATGTCAATATGGTTTTGAGTTTTCCAATTTTAAGGCATGAAATCATTTCTCATGATATTGGGCAGATTGGTTTGTGTTACTGTTTAAACTGAATACTTCAAAATGTTTGATAACTACATATTACTCCACTATTGTAAGCTCTTCTGCATAACTTTGTCCATTTTTTCAGGGGAGACCAGCCATTATTTTGTTTATTAATGTTTCAGCCTCTCTCTTAGAAAGCTCCTAACCCTTGAGACATTATTTACTGAAAACAGAACATGTTTGCCTTTTTAATTGAGGTTATTTTTTTGTAGAAAGCATTTGAACAGTTATATTCAAATCTGTGCGTCTCTCCATTGTGATTTCTTTCCTCTCTTCTAGAATGTGACCAAGCCTTTCCCCAAAAGTATGGCAGATTTTCAATTCTACTTTTCTTCTATGAGTGCTATTTAAAATTTCACCTCTGACTTCTGAGAGGTTTTTGTTGGTGCATGTGGGGAGGTGAGGACCCAGAGCAATTATATTTTCTCTAAATAGCTAATTATTTTTTCCAGTAACTTCCCTGCAGTTATTTGTCTTTTGCATCATCATGCTAAATTCTGCAATATGGCAGAGCCATTACCTATTTTATTTAGTAATTCTACCTATTGCTTGAAAGGGTTCACCTTCTTTATAATTGCATTTTTAAAAGATTCCAGGACTCACCACACAACCCCTAACTAATCAATTCGCCTGGAGAACCCTCCACTCTGAACTGTTTCTAAAGTGCGGTTCTCAAAAAGGTGTCACCAGGTGATAATTATTTAGCTTTAAACATTGATTACTGGATCTCCAATGCGTGCTCGTTGCCTGTAGTTTAGCAATTTTACGGTCAAGAACCAGACGTGCCTCCTGATTCTGAATCCCAGACGTTTTACTTATTATTCAGTGTTGTTGGCCAATCACCTCACTGTGCGTCTGTTTCCCTCATCTATATGACAAGTCACAGACAGGTTAGAGCTGTAGGCTGTGAAGTGCTCACAGTTGGAGCTGTAGGCTGTGAAGCTCACGGGCAGTTAGAGCTGTAGACTGTGAAGCTCACATGCAGTTAGAGCTGTAGACTGTGAAGCTCATACAGTTAGAGCTGTAGACTGTGATGCTCACGTGCAGTTGGAGCTGTAGACTGTGAAGCTCATACAGTTAGAGCTGTAGACTGTGATGCTCACGTGCAGTTGGAGCTGTAGACTGTGAAGCTCACGTGCAGTTGGAGCTGTAGACTGTGAAGCTCACGTGCAGTTA
>PVIW01002179.1:222839-235442 GCA_004026585.1 Noctilio leporinus
GAAGCTCACATACAGTTAGAGCTGTAGACTGTGAAGTCACACACAGAGCTGTAGACTGTGAAGCTCACGTGCAGTTAGAGCTGTAGACTGTGAAGTCACACACAGTTAGAGCTGTAGACTGTGAAGCTCACGTGCAGTTAGAGCTGTAGACTGTGAAGTCACACACAGAGCTGTAGACTGTGAAGCTCATGTGCAGTTAGAGCTGTAGACTGTGAAGCTCACGTGCAGTTAGAGCTGTAGACTGTGAAGCTCATGTGCAGTTAGAACTGTAGACTGTGAAGCTCACATACAGTTAGAGCTGTAGACTGTGAAGTCACACACAGTTAGAGCTGTAGACTGTGAAGCTCACGTGCAGTTAGAGCTGTAGACTGTGAAGCTCACGTGCAGTTAGAGCTGTAGACTGTGAAGTCACACACAGTTAGAGCTGTAGACTGTGAAGCTCACGTGCAGTTAGAGCTGTAGACTGTGAAGTCACACACAGAGCTGTAGACTGTGAAGCTCACGTGCAGTTAGAGCTGTAGACTGTGAAGCACCCACAAGCAGGCTTAAGATGTCGGTGGTTCCCGGGTGCCCTGCAGTGTGTGTGGGAAAGCTCTGAAGGTCTTTGCACTGCCCCTAGCTCGGTTTCCCACCCTCCCCTCCAGGCTTAACCTCACTACATTTTGTTTTGGTTTTCTACTTGTGCAAATATCAGTATTGTTTTTCAGATGATCATTGCCTTTTTCTGAGGAACCACACATTTTAAAGTTATTTCCCCCACCACTCACCCACCCCTTTCTACAGAATAGCCATGGTAACTTTTTAGGAGAAAAACTTGCACCCCCAGCCTTGAGGATGGGTGAGTGGTGGGGTCCAGTAGCAGGTTGAGAAAAGTCATGCTGGGAAGGTGTCATGGTACCAAGAATTAGGGGTGTTCTGTAGTCAGAGAAGGTGCACAAATAAGCCCACTTTCGTGCCAGATCTTAGGAGGTGGGTTGGGACAGGACTTTGGGCAGGAGAAGGGACCAAGTTGTGAGGTGGACAAAAGAGTGAGTACACGTGTGTTAGGCATGGTGTGTGACATGTCTGCAGACTAGGAAGAAATCCAGTGTGGCTGCGCTAGACCCCTGGGGTCTCTGGCCCAGGGCCCTGGAGCTTACCCTCTGTGTCTCAGGAAACTGACTGTGGCTTTCGTACCAGGCTTTGCAAAGTGTTCGTTTTGCACCAGGCACTATTTTAAGCAATTGACACCCCTGACCCAGGACACTGATGGACCGGCGATTCAGCAGTCCACCTTGTTTGAGGTGGCACAGTATCAAGTGGCGGAAATGGGACTTGGACCATGAGGGTCTGGTTCCCCCAGGGCCCATGTGGCCCGAATAACTGGATCCTTCTTTATTTTTTTAAAGACTTGTTTGTTTGGCCATATTCCTCTACCTTGCTGCTGTCAGCATCCCTCCTGCCTTACCCACTTGGGCAGTGTGGGAGGAGTGTGGGCGGGCGGGAGACAGCAGGTGACGGGGCCGGCACCCCTGTGGCCCTGAATCCACCTGAGCAACAGCGATGGGGAAGGGGGTCTTTGTTCGCTCGGGTCCCAGAACGCGTCCTAGGAGGGACCCAAAGCTCACGTCTTCCAGGTAGTTCCATCTCCTTCCCCCTCATTTCCACCAGCCCTCCCGGTGTTTTCTGGAAAACCGATCGTGTATTGTTAAACAGCGTTTTGGCCATAAGGGTCTGGGTGTCCCTCTTCTGTCATCTCAGACTTTCTCTCCCATCCACTGTGACCTTGATGAAAATGTTAACGCCAGGGAAACGATGATTTCTGACCTGCGGTTGTGGCCACTTGATGGGGCCGAACCAGACGGAGGCCACGGAGGGACCGTGAAAGCAACGCAGGTTCTACCGAACTGGAATGCTCGCTCACAGGGCCGGCCCCGCAAGGTCATCAGTGTCTCAGCCGTCGTGGTTTCCGATGTGCAGCTTTGTCCAGTTTCCCTGGGTGCCCAAACCTGCCTGGAACTTCTTTGCCTGTCCTTCCAAAATCACACCCCTATTTTCCACCGCTACCGAGGCAGGCGGTGCCCGGGCCGGGCGTCCTGTGCTGTCCTGTGCTGTCCTGTGCTGTCCTGTGCTGTGAGGGGAGCCCGAGCTGAGGCCCAGAGACGTTGCAGGATACCTGCAGGCCAGCCCCCAGCGGTGCAGCTCAGCGGTGTGGCGGTCCTTCCCCAAGGCAGCAAATCCCTGCACGGAGGCGCATCCGGTGGCCAGCTTCCGCACACCTCCTCGTCTCCCTGGAGACTCCTCGGCCGCTGGTCTGTCACTTGCTGGGAGTCTGGGACGTAGTAGCAGAGCCCCTTCTCTGAGGTCAGACACCTGTGTGCTCAGTGGCACCCCTCCAGAACACCTGCGTCACCATCTGGTCTCAAACGTCTAGTAAATGACTGTTCTGTTCAAACTGGCTCTGCTTAAATATTCGGTGGGTGTCCCGTCTCCTCACTGGACCTTGTATAACGTAAATATTGGACAATTCAGTCAGCTTTTCTACCTGAAAGTCTCCGTCAGCTCGGTGGCCAGGACCCCCAGGTCTGTTCGTTAACCGTCATTGTTGTCCTTTCTGCTGGTTTTCCTGGTCCCCCCAGTAACCCTTGGCATGTCTCCAATCTCACACCCCAGGTTAGTTCCCTCTTCCACCTACGTTCATTTGTTGGCGGCTTCACCCAGCGCCATGGCATTAAACACCAATGATCTGAAGCTTGTGTCGGTCGAGAACTCAGAGATGACCGTTCCTCAGCGAGGGCTCCTCCCCTGAACTCCAGGCTCGGCCCCCGGCCGCCTGCTTGGCAGAGAGATGCCTCCTGGAAACATCAGACGAAGCAGGTCCCACCGGTCCCACCTGTCTGTCAAGGGCTCCCCCATTCTGCCAGCAGTGACCTCGAGGGACAGGTCAAGCAGGTGGCCGGTGCATCCCCCCTGGGGAGGCTTCCTTTCGTTCAGGTGGGTGGGTTGGCTCACCCTGGGCAGTGTCACTCTTCCCTGGTGCTTTCCGCACCCTCCTCCTCGTGTGGCTCCTTTGCAAGGCCCGTAGTCAGCCCTGGAGGGGCGAGGGGACCCCAGAAGAGCTGCGCTCGCCCCACTGTGAGCTGGAGACTCACCGGGCTCCTGCCGGTGAGCGATTTCCATCCCCGCCCCCAGTGCTGGGCAGAGGAGCTGATTCCCGGGCCCTTCCTCTGTCCCTTTGCTTTTCTATCTTGAACACGGACGTAAATCGTTCCTGGGAAGCGTGTTGATGCAACGTCTGCTCGTTGGCCGGGCGCAGTCTTCCCCTTCTCACCAGTCGCTGAGAAATGCTCATATTCTTCATGGTTCTGTTTTCTTTACCTGCCCAGTACAGTTTTCCTGGAGGCAGACACTGAATTCACATTTCTCTTCCATGCGTCACAGCCTTGCGCAAATGCTCCTTGATGAACTTAACACACTAAGCAGTGCCGGTGCCCTAATTAATGTTTCTGGCCATGTGCCAGGCTCTCCTGCTGTGCGAGCAGGTGTGTGCATTGGGCACATGTGCGGTGGGGGGGGTGTGGTGTGTGTGTGTTGAGTGTGTGTTCCGGCACATGTGCAGTGGGGTGTGTGTGTGTTGAATGTGTGTGTTCGGGCACATGTGCGGTGGGGTGTGTGTGGTGTGTGTTGAGTGTATGTGTTCGGGCTCATGTGCGGTGGGGTGTGTGTGGTGTGTGTTGAGTGTATGTGTTTGGGCACATGTGCGGTAGTGTGTGTGTGGTGTGTGTGTGTGTTGGGCACATGTGCGGTGGGGTATGTGTGGTGTGTGTTGAGTGTATGTGTTCAGGCTCATGTGCGGTGGGGTGTGTGTTGAGTGTGTGTTCGGGCACATGTGCGGTGGGGTGTGTGTGGTGTGTGTTGAGTGTATGTGTTTGGGCACATGTGCGGTGGGGTGTGTGTGGTGTGCTTGTGTGTTGAGTGGGTGTGACGGCGTGAAAGAGCCAAGGTTAGAAGCCACTTGAACAAGGTGCCTTGAGACATCTTCTTTCTCATTCACTCTGCTCCAGGCTCGTAGTAAAACGTCACCGCAAAGGGGCAGCAGGAATGGGCACCCTGTTTCTGAAGGTGCAGAGAGCGGAGCGTGTCGCTTGCTGCGGTGACTCAGGCAGGGCCTGCTGCCGCCTGTGCTGGGCAGGGGCCGCCGTGAGTGCAGGTGAAGGCGGGCAGGTGGGAGGGTGAAGGAGGAGACAGTCCTCCCTGTGATTCGGTGACACATCGTCTTGCCTGCTGCGGCTTCTGGCTGGAGGCCCGCGTGCCCAGAGACCAGGCTGGCCACTCGGGGTACTGGCCCTCCGCCCCTTCTCCCAGCGCACGTCTGATACCCTGTCACTGCTGGGGCTTGAAGAGTTTTCCTTGTTACGTCTCTGCTTTACAACTTTCTAAAGGTTGTAAGTGGGTTGTAAGTTACCCCGTCGGGGTAAATGCGTGTATTGGTTGACACCCTCGTGTTTTTAGCGCAGAACGCAGCGGGAACCCACGGAAGCCAGAAAGAATCATGCGAAAGGCGTTCAGGTTTGCGCGGGACCCGAGGGTGGCGACGCCTGGGGGATTCAGGACGCAGCGGGCCGGGCCGGGAATCGGTCCGGAAGCCTTTTCTTCGCGTCTTCCTCGTCATGGCCTCCGGCGCCACTTCCTCCAAATTTCAAACCCATCTCGGGTAGTCGTGGCATAAACTGAACCCGAGTTTCACACGTTGCAGCTTCCAACACCAAGCAGATGGATCCTGCTCAGTTTTAACTTCAAAATGATGGAGAAAGGAAAACGAGGGCTTCCTTGTATCATGTGCACATCCCTGGGGACCTTGGGGGTGACCGTGGTCGGGCCGCCTGTCAGGGACAGGAGCTTCCACAGGAACCCTGTGGCGGGTGGTGTGGGGCTTGTTCCAAGAAAAGGAGGTCCTGGGAGGACGGCCTCGCTGTCCCCTGAAGCAACACGGCAGACACACGGAGCATCGGTGCGCCCGTGGGTGATAGGGCGCCGACAACTCATTCAGCGAATCGAGACGTACCTTCGTGTGACGAACGCCGAGAATAGTGAGACTTGTAAGGTGGAAGTTCCACCCCTAAGAAACTTGTAATTTGGTGGGGAGGCTGGTCAAGCCTCACACTCTGTCACAGGTCCCATCTTTGAGCCTCGAGTGTCTCCTTTGTCCCACAAGCCATCTTTTTGCTGGTTCAAAGAGCTTTTCTTTCTTGATCTCTCTCTGCCCCTGATTTCAAAGTATGTGTATCTAAGGATGCCACTTCACGCCTGGGTCCTCTGTGCATGGTGTGTGTTTTCTACCCACGTAAGGAGAGCATTTCTATGTCATTACACAGAAAAACCTGAAAGAAGGTGGGAGAATTCCATGGAAGCCCCAGAGGGGAACTATTGGACCTGAGTGTTGTCACAGGCCTTGCTGGGTGGGTGGCAGCTGAGTCAGACACGTGACTGCCCACATGCAGGCATTTCTGGGAGTGAAAATGCAGTTAAACTTGACTCTGAGGGTTCCGGGGTGAGCAGGGGCAGGGGTCCAGAGGGGTGCAGGAGGCAAGCCTGAGCCAGGGGTCCAGGGAAACCCCAATGGGCACCCACTCACCCATTCTCTCTGTTAACTAGAATCCATCCCTTCAAGCCAGTGTTGCGGACCTCGCATGTGTCTGCCCTAGCGAGGGACTGTGGGCTGCTGCTCACCGCTGTTCAGTGGGACACACGGATCTCCGAGGGTCTACAGATGGCTAGGTGGCATTTCGAGAAGAACTTCCAATAGCTAAAAAGACGTGGTGTCGCTGCACACCAGGCTTCATGATGTCGCAGCTGGGGGAGAGCAGAGCGTGTGTCCCGCCTGAAGAGTTATTAGCATGATGGATGGACGCACTTCCTGGCCTTGGTGCCTTTTTGCCCTCCCTTCCTAAGGATGGCCTTGCTCCTCACGAAAGGGACATGCGAAGGTAACAAGGCCCCATTCTGGTTCGGTGATGCCCTGTGAGAGACAGACTCGTTAGCAGGCTTGCTGAGGTCCTGGCCCCTCGTGGAAGAGGAAGCGAGTGCCGTGTACCCCAGCTGCAGGGAAGTAAGTTCTACCTGCAGGCAGGTCCTTCCCCAGCTGAGCCTCCACTGAGAGCCTGGCCTGGGGGTCCTGGGGAGGCTGGAGCAGCGCCCCCAGCCTCCCTACCTGGGCCCGGACCTGCAGGAACTGCTGCTGCGGTGCCGTTTCACCTGCAGTATTTTTGGGCACTACTCATGCAGCAAAAGAAAATAAATACACAGATATAAAAATGCGGGGAAGGTCTAACTCCATGCTAGGACTGCCAAGGGTCCAGGAGCCAGAGAGGAAGGTTTCAAGTATGTCCCACCCCATCCTGTCACTCATGGCCCAGCAGGCTCCTGTGCTTGGAGATGCTGTGACAGAGCAGCAACGTGCCTGTGGATTCTTGGGAGCCCAGGGAGGGGGCCCCAAGTCTGCTCTGTGGGATTTGGGTGGGTTCAGGCTGCAGAAGACCCCGGAGCTGAATCCGGGAGGATGAGAAGATTGCCTCTGCCTGCAGCTCCAGGAGGGGGGCGTCCGGCAGATGGCACAGCCCTTGCCAAGGCCCGGAGTTGGCAGTGGCCTGACGTGCCATCAGGCTGTGTCTCCCATGGTAATGGGACAGGAAACGCAGGAAGCCTCTGGAGGAAGAGGAAAGACAGCCTCTACTCATCCAAGTGTTCTGTGTGTATTTTAAAAACCAGTAGAACCACTTGGCTATTCCTCATCCTTGCCGTGCCCGTCCCTGAACTGCGGGCCTTTCTGCCCATTTACGATGGCGCATAGTTCTGATCTTGCTCAGATTAGCACGGCCCTCCCTGGGGATTTCCGCCGCTATGAAACAAAGCGAACACGAAGGTGGGGAGGGGAGCCGTGCGCCCCGCGCCCAGTGCCTCTTCCCTGGCAATGTGCTTTTTATGCTAATGCCTCCTCGTTTCCTCCCGTAATGGCCCCATTAAATGCCAGGAGAGTAGTGGCAGGAGAAGAGTGGCACCTGCTGATGAAGATGGGACATTACTAACTGCGTCTGGAGGGATGGAGAAGACTCCTCCGTCCAGGAGTTAATGTGCCAAAAGCAAGCTTGCTTCTCCGGCAGACTTTACGACTCCGCCGTCTCCTTCCCTCAGCACCTGATTCTCGGCCACCAGAAGGCGGTCCAGATGCTGCAAATAAAGAGCCCATTTGGGTATCATCAGAGATTGCTGGGAAGAGGTAGACAGACACGATGTTTAGCCACGCAACGTTGGACACTAGATCCTCACCCCGCCGGAAATTTCCGGGGTGTGTGCTGTTGGACACTGGATCCTCACCCTGCTGGAAGTTTCCGGGGTGTGTGCCGTTGGACACTGGATCCTCACCCTGCTGGAAGTTTCCGGGGTGTATGCCATTGAACCATAGATCCTCACCCTGCTGGAAGTTTCCGGGGTGTGTGCCGTTGGACACTGGATCCTCACCCCGCCGGAAGACCAATCTGTCCATCATAAAAACGAGATGCAGGGCCCGACGCGGCCTTTCTCCCACCGCTGCCCGTGCTGGAAGGACGGGTGCAGGTGGGAGGAGCGTGAACTGCTGGCTCCCGGCCGCTAGGCAGGGCTTTTCCCTGTCCCTCCACTTACCCTCGAGTATCTTCTGCCGCCGACCCTCCCCTCCAGACTCACCATCGGCCTCAGGGATGCACGTTCAGTTGGGACGGGCGCTGTCAACCTGTCAGTGCCTCGCCAGCTGCCTCTTCCCATCGCCAGGCCTCGGTTTATCACGCCTGTCTCCTGCTGCTGCGCCCTGCGCTTCCCTCTGCCGACCAACGTTTACTGATGCCCAAGGCCTTCCCGGGACCTCACGCGTCCTGCGGCCCTCACAGTGGTCTGCTCTCCTTGGTCCAGCGTTGGCCTGTGCGGGAAGCTGGTCACCCGTCAGGGCGCTGGCCGTGCCCAGGGGAGTGGCCACTGGGGGAGGAATGGTTCTAGAAAGGAAGGTAAGCCTCAGGTGAGGTGGTAAATGGGGCTGTCGCCCAGGTTTATTGCTGAGCCCACCTCCACCCAAAAGCTAGGGCTGTCCCCCTCCACTCAAAGTCGTGCGCGCCCTGAACACCCGCCCCGCCTGCCTGGGGGTTGTGCCATGGCCCCAGCTTTGTGAGCAGATGGCCGGCGATGAGAATGGTCCTGTCCCTTACCTGTAATCCCTAATTATACAGCATAAATACAAATTCAGCTCTAATTCAATTAAGTGGTAATGAGGTGAGGAAATGATACTTGGACAAATCGCTGCGGTTCGGCTTGGTAAGCAATGGACAATAATATTTGTGTTCCATTAGATTCTGTACGATGTTTTTAAAATCTTTTGTTTAAGTGCCCACAAAATACTCTGGTTATAATCATCTAGTAGAAGCAGAGAAGTACTCAGAGAGAAACAATTATGTGTATCTTAGGCCTAATAATTACTTTTTGAGGGTCTATTAACAATAAGCCACTGGAGAATATTGAGGTATATTTTAGAGAAGAGGAGAAACAAAGGAAGAACGGAGGGAGAAAGGAAGCCACCGTCTTGTAGACAAAGGTACTGAGGGAGGAGAAGCAGAGTGGCATTTCCAGGCCAGGTGACAGACGAGTGGTTCCCACTGCGCCGCTGGGGCTGGCAAGCACCTTGGGTGTTTGAAATAGAAAATCTGCAGCTGGCCTGCGTCCTCAGCTGCTCCTCATAGACCCTCCCCTCACCACAGGCGCCCCAGGCACGACCCACATGACAAGGAGGGAGTGGTCAAGCCAGGCCCCCAAAGTGCAGCTTTCCCCAGTGGGCACCCACCTTCCTCACACAGTCATCTAAGAGCCAACTTGGTTTTGGCCAACATGAGGCAGCAGCAGGTGGAGGGGTTTGTTGGTGCCTGTGACATAGTCGCCTAGCGGTTTGCCAGGTGCGGGTGCTGAGTGGTCACGGGCCGCAGGTCTCTGACCTTGGGTTGCCCCACCTTCCGTCCTCACCCAGGGGCCGGGGCCTTGGGAACGTCCTCTTTTCATGTCATGCGGGGCTTTTTAAAATGGTCAGGTAGGCAGCTTGCTGCCTTAGGAAGTTACCTCCATTAGCCCTTAGTCCTGCTGAGTAGAGACAGAGGGTTGTTTGTCCAGGGCTGCTGTTGAGTGTGCTGTCACAGGACTGAATCACTATCGACCTTTCTGCTTTGAAGAGTCTAATGAACTTACGAATGGAAATTACCCATAGAGGTAACAAGTGTAACCTTGGCTGCTATAATTAAAACCGTTGTCATTAATGTTCACTCTTTAACGTGCCAGAGGTCCTGCCCTGATGCTAATGAAACAGACCACTGATGGAGGAGAATCTGAATGGCCTCACCTCAAAGTCAAACGGAGTTGTAAATGGAAATTCTAGACAGGCAGAGACCCAATGGCAAGGGGTCTAATGGGCGTGCAGGCCATGAACTAGCGTGTGTTCTGCAACCACGGGTTTGTAGGCACCGTGTTTATGCTGTTGGTGTAGTTCACATGCAATACTTGACCCTTGTGCAGTTCAGTGAAACCCCTGACTTGGCCGTGTAGCCGTGGTCACGTTTACGGTCCGTTAAGAGTCTGCCCTGAAGTCACCAAATGCTCACCATTTCCCCCTCAGTCAATTGAAGTTCTCAGACTCAGGATCCTGGAAACTCTCCTTCCAGTTCGTGGGATCCAGGTTGAAGCCCAGTTCCTGAGGGGCTGCACCAGGTTGGGGAGGGGGGTGCTTCTCACATACAATAGGCTGAGGGACACCTTCCACCTGTCCCCACCCTTCTGCAATGGGTGCACCCTCCAGGGAGCCTCTTGAGCCGAACAGGAGGAGGTCTGGGCCCCGCCGGCACTAAGGACAGCGAAGAGGAGACACGTGGACGTTGTACGTGCGCAGTGATTCTGGGGCCCAGGTGGGCCTGTTGTCACGTCTCCAGGCTGGGAGCAGGGCCCACTCCAGGTCAGGCCGTCCTGCTTCTGTGAAGTGGAGTTTCTGTCCGTTGTTCTGATTCCTGAAACGAATCCTCTGAACTCGGCTCTAGGAAGGCACTTACCGAGCTGCTCCCATGCATGGGTCCCCAAGAAACGAGTCCCCGTCCCCGTCAGAGTTGGCAAGAGACGTGGTACCCGCAGGGTGGTGGGCGCAGGGCGCTGGGCCGCCGGCCAGGTTGAAGCCCGGACGAGCAGCTTGTTTGCCGTGTGGCTTGGACACCTTCTCGCCTTTCAGTGCCTCAGCCACCACCGCCGTCCCCTCCATTTAAAAAATAAGTTTCATTTTTTATCAAAGTAATCTTTCTTTTTTGGAGTAGTTTCAGGTTCACAGCAAAATTGAGCAAAGGGTAAGGAGGTTTCTCACGTACCTCCCGCCCCCAAATGCACACAGCCTTGTCTACTGTCAACCCCACACCAGGCGGGACCTTCGTTACAGTCAATGAACCTCTGTAGGTGCATTTGAAATCCCCAGGCAGGTGTTCAGGGAAGGATGAGGCAAAAGAAAGAAGAAAAAAAACCGAAAAAGGTATAAGAAAGAAAGGCCGGAAAAAAAGAATTTGAGAGAAATATAAAAATCAGTGACGGAAGATAATAATAGTGTCTCCCTTATAGCGCTCTTGTAAGGATTAAATAATTTACCATATGTAAAGCATTTAGCACAGTGCCTGGCAGATGGTAAATATTCCATAAATGTGAGCTATTTTTATAATAAGCGGATGAATTGTTGGATTGATAGTTCTGGCAAGGGACGGGACCATGGAGCCAAGTGTGCAGGTTCTGGAATGTTTTGAGAAACATTTGGAGAGTCCAAGTGAGTGACTCGAGGTTGGTCCACACGCCCTTGGGGTACATGGCATCTGGGCAGTGATTATTCAGGGGGTGTCGCTGATACCGGAAATGACCTTGAGCACACGCCCCATCCCGGAGAGTGGCTCCATTCCAAAAGGGAAGGTGCAGCTCCCTTGCTTTTCAAGTGGAGGTGCTGGAGGTAACTTGTGTATTTTGTCCATTTCTGGACGCTCCCTTCACGAAGGGAGGTGGTGCTGCCGCTGAGCGGGGAGCTGACACCCCCTTCAGGAGGCAGATGCTGGGTGCTGAAGGAGCCAGTCCACTGAGCCGCCCAGAGCCTGTGGTGACCCCACTTCTCCTCTGGGCCTGCCTCTGGGGGTGCGGCCATATTGAGCAGGCAATTCTCCTTTTTGTATTTTTAACTTGGAGTTAATGTGTAATGTTACATTAGTTTCTGTCTACAGGCCTGTGATTAGGTATTTACATAACTGGAAGGGAGGGAGGGAGGAAGGTTCAAGTTCCATGTGGAGCAACGATGCACCCATGAGACGTTCGTGGGGACTTCGATTCCTAGTGACAGATCACAGCTGCAGTCATTCCATTTTCCTTTCTTCAGCCTGACCCACTGTCTGCTCTTTAAATGCCTTGGGCCTCATTTTTGAGATAGGAAGGAATCCAACCCAATGGCTAGAAGACATGAGTTTTTTATACCACCTTCACGTAGCTGAACTCAGTCACAGAGTTAGAAGCGCAAGAAGTAAGATGGGGCACTCGGGCCCCTCCTGTCCGAGTCCCCTTCTCGGCTCCTTATCCCCACCTCACATGACCTTTCGCAGGCACAGCCATCACCAACTGCATGTATTTGCGTCATTTATTAGACTATAATTGAGATAAAAATAGGATTAACTAAGAGAGGTGTCTACTGCAGAGAGCGGGGAGCCCACAGACTCACAAACCGCAGGCAGAGGGAGGGGCGTTCTCTGCTGCGAGGTGCAGACCGCCCGCCCGCGCACGTGAAGCGGGGAGGTGGGACCCGGTCCCCCGCGGTGGCAGTGCTTCTGGATCGCATGCCGCTGTTCTCCAGTGGAACCTTCGGAATCAGCCCTACACCTGATGGTTCTCAGACCCCTGTGGACCCAGCGATGGAGGTGGAATGGTCTGAGGGTAACCTGAGCTACGGAAGCACCTGTTGACACGATGTAGGTTATTTTTTGAATGAGCGAGTGGATGGGCACCCTGTAAGAGCTTGTGACCGCGTCTGAGGCAGGAAAGAGTGATAATCCTAAAGGGATGCTCTGAGCAGGGAAGAGAACGGGGTCGCCCAGAGGGGATGTCAGTGCTGTTGCGGGGAGGGGAGGTCCTGGGGGTGGGGGCGCGGGGCAGGTGGTGCGCAGAGGATCACACCTGGTTAGAACGCTGCGTGTAGTAAGGGTGGAGGAGGCAGAGACTGGCGAGGAAAACTCAGCACTGGGGGCCGGGGGTGCCGACAGGCTAAGTGTGAAACGGGCACAGGGCCTGTCCTGCTTCTAGGTGGTACCAGCTGTGGCCACGGAGGAGGATTCTGAGCGGTAGCTTCAAACAGCTGTGATGAGCCAGACAGGTGGGAACGTTGTCATTTACCTGTGATGAGTGCGGTTCAGGCCACACAGGTGGGAACTTGTCATCCACCTGCGATGAGTGCGGTTCAGGCCAGACAGGTGGGAACGTGTCATTTACCTGTGATGAGTGCGGTTCAGGCCACACAGGTGGGAACTTGTCATCCACCTGCGATGAGTGCGGTTCAGGCCA